>CAUYON010046971.1:0-11632 GCA_963573935.1 Arctocebus calabarensis
TTCATATTAGGGCTGAGTACATTGGATACTTTTTCTTCCATTCTTGAGATACTTTGCTAAGAAGAATATGTTCCAGCTCCATCCATGTAAACACAAAAGAGGTAAAGTCTCCATCTTTCTTTAAGGCTGCATAGTATCCAAACTTCTTTCTTAAATGGCTGTAATAGCTTGCATTCCCCTCAGCAGTGTAGAAGTGAACCACTCTTTCCACGTCCATTCCAACATCTGTAGTTTGGGGATAGTGTGATGTAGGCTAATCTTACTGGAGTTAGGTGATATCTCAATGAGGTTTTGATTTGTATTCTCTGACGATTAAGGGACAATGAGCATCTTTTCATGTGTTTATAGGCCATGTACCTGTCTTTTTCAGAGAAACTTCTGTTCAAGTCTCTTACCAACAAAGAAATGGGGTTATTTTTCTTTTCTTATTGATTAGTTTGAGTTCTCTGTGGATTCTAAATATCAGACCTTTGTTGGAAACATAACCTGCAAATATCTTCTCCCATTCTGAAGGCTGTCTGTTTGCTTTACTTGCAGTGCCCTTAGCTGTGCAGAAGCTTTTTAGCTTGATCAAATCCCAGTAATAATAAAAAAAAAATTCCCAGTAATAAATTTTTGGTGTTGCTTCACTTGCCCGGGGGGTCCTCCTCATAAAAAATTCTTCCAGGGAAATTTCTTCAAGTGTTTTTCCTGCACTCTCGTCTAGTATCTTTACAGTTTGGTGTTGTAAGTTTAAATCTTTTATCCAATGAGAGTTAATTTTTTTTTTTTATTTGTAGCGACAGAGTTTCAATTTATCACCCTCAGTAGAGCGCTATGATATCACACAGCTCACAGCAACCTCCAACTCTTAGGCTTAGGTGATTCTCTTGCCTCAGCCATCTGAGTAGCGAAAGTCAATTTTTGTTAATGGTAAAAGGTGAGGGTCTAGTTTTAGTCTTCTACAGGTCACCAGCCAGTTCACCCAGTACCATTTGTAAAACAGGGAATCTTTACCCCAATGAATGTTTTTGATAGGGCTTATCAAAGATCAAATGATGAGAAGTGTCTGGGTTCATCTCTTGGTTCTCTGTTCTGTTACATGTATCTATCTCTCTATTTTTGTGCTAGTACTATGCTCTTTTGATCACTATAGGTTTATAGAATAGCCTGAAGTCTGGTAATGTGACACCTCCTGATTTGTTTTATTTCTAGTAATGTGTTGACTATTTGAGGTTTTTACTGCTTCCATATAAAATTAAGTACTATTTTTTTCAAGCTCTTTAAAGTATGACAATAGTGCTTTAATAGGGATTACATTAAATCTGTAGATTGCTTTGGGCAATATGGACATTCTAACAATGTTGATTCTTCCCAGCCCTGAGCATGATATTTTTTCCCATTTGTTAACATCTTCAGCTATTTCTTTTCTCAGGATTTCATAATTCTCTTTATAGGGATCTTTCATGTCCTTTGTAAATTCCTAGGTATTTCATCTTCTTTGGCAATACTGTAAAAAAAAAGTAGAGTCCTTGACTATATTTTCAGCTTGACTATTATTGGTCTATATAAAAGCTACTGAATTATAAGTATTAATTTTGTATCCTGAGACACTGCTGTATTCCTTGATCACTTCTAAGAGTTTTGTAGTTGAATCCCTGGATTTTTCCAGGTATAAGATCATATCATCCATGAAGAGTGAGAGTTTGATCTCCTCTGATCCAATTTGGAAATCCTTGATTGCCTCTCTTGCCTGATTGCGATGACTAAGACTCTCATTGCTATGTTGAATAGCAGTGGATACAATGAGCATCCTTGCCTAGTTCCAGATCTGTGTGGAAATTATTTCAAATTTACTCCATACAATATGATATTGGCTGTGGGTTTGCTGTAGATGGCTCCTATCAGTTTAAGAAATGACCCATCTAAACCTATTTTCTTAAGTGTTCTAATCATGAAACGATGCTAGATCTTACCAAAAGCTTTTTCTGCATCAACTGAGAGAATCATATGGTCCTTTTTAAAATTTTGTTTATATGACATATTATATTTATAGATACTTATGTTGAACCAACCTTGTAACCCTGAGATAAAACCAACTTGATCATGGGAATGATCAGTTTTTGCTCTCCATTTCTCTTCCACTTTGAGTTTTGGGAACGTTAAAAAGCTTTGCCTTCAATTTCAGAGATCCTTTCTTTTGCTTCTTCATCTCTGTTACTGGGGGAGTCTACTGCATTTTGGAGGTCTTCAAATAACTTGTTCATTTCCTCGAGCTCTGCTATCTCTTTTCTCATTATGTCTGTATCCTTGGTGATGTTGTCTTTGAATTCCTTAATTTCTTGAGACAACTTTTGAGCTACTCTTTGGATTTCTATTTCCATCTTTTCCTACATTATATTAATTTTATTTGCTATCCATATTCTGAATTCTATTTTTGACATTTCAGTCATTTGTTTATGAATGGCATCTTCTGATGTATCTCCTTTGTCATTCCTTGGGGGAATTGATCTACTCTGATTATTCAGGTTGCCAGAGTTCTTCTGCTGGTTCCACCCCATGATTATTTTCCAGTCTGGCTAGTAAAACTAATTGGTGAGATTGGATTGAGGGTTCCAGGAATTGTAGTTAACCAGTCCTTTACCAAAGTGCTGAGACTGATGATTGTGCCTTTCCCCCTCAACTTTGGAAAGATTCCTGGCAGAGTTGCAGCCAGAGACTCTGAGGACCTGATTGGTGTGATTGAGCTAGCTAACTCTGTCTTGTAGTCTTCCAGCCTCCATCCAATCCTAATGAGTCATGGATTTAGGCTGAAATCTCAGCTTGGGAGTGATACTAGCAACTGAGACAACCTATCCCTCACCAGTGACAACTGGAGGAGGAGGATCATTCCTCCCTCTATTACACAACCATGCTGAACCTTGCAGGGTCCCCAGGTGAACAGCCCAGCTCAAGATTTCTAATCTGGGCTTGATGCCTGTAGCTCAGTGGTTAGGGCCCTGCCTACATATACCAGGGCTTATGGGTTTGAACCCAGCCATGGCCTGCTAAAAAACAATGACAACAATAACAAAAAAAAGCTGGGTGCTATGGTGGGCACCTGTAGTCCCAGTTACTTGGGAAGCTGAGGCAAGAGAATCACTTAAACCCAAGAGTTGGAGGTTGCTCTGAGCTGTGATACCACAGCAATCTACTGAGGGTGACATAGTGAGACTGTGTCTCAAAAACAAAAAACAAAAAAAGACTTCCAATCTGATTGTCACAGGCAGCACAATCACTACTCAAATAGGAGCATTCAAAAGGTCTCCAGCAACCCAACAGCAGGGATCCATAGGAATCTCCATCACCAAAACTCGAGAGGCTTGGGTCTGGTTCCCTCTGCTGCTTAATGGAGTCAGGTAGGCCCTCCCATCCAAAGAGTCAATTCAGGGGGATCAGCACCTCCTTCCCCACATTACATGGCAGCCACCCAGCCACCAGTAACTCCACAGGGCTGGGACCCAGCTCCCTCTAGGGAGCTACAGTGTCAGGGATATGCACCTGCCCAAGTCAAAGGGGAATCAGTGCCTTCTCCCCCACTGCACTCTGCCACCAAAAACTCTGAGGAGTTAAAGCCAGACTCCCCCAGGTGATCTACAGAATCTGGGAAGTGCTCCACCAGAGTCTGTTGTGGGGTGTGAGCACCTCCTTCTGCCAGCAGGTACTGTCACGATGCATATTTCTCTCCCACACAGTCAGCATCTCTGCCCCTGCTGCACTCCCCCACTGGCACCCCCAAAGGGTTGAGGCCTGGCTCCCTCAGGTAGTCAACAGAATTGGGGAAGTGTGCCTCCAAAGTCCACCTGGGGAGCAGGTCCCACTACCGCTGTGTACTGTTGCAGCATGAGCTTTTCCCTCTCCTGCTTGTCCCTCTCTCCCCATGCCCCTCAACTTCCACTCAAGTCACTGTTTCAGTGCAGTTGTATAGCAACCCACATAATGCCCAGACCTCTCAAGGAACTCATTTCAGAGTGTCAGCCAAACACTTTGAGCTCTGCAGGGGACAGGCTTTCAAATTGTCAGGTGAGGGGAGAAAGATAGACTAGCATTCAGAATTGCAGAGAAAATATTTGTTCAATTTTACACTGGGCAGGAGAATGCGTAGGCTCACAGGTGGAGCATCTCTGGAGAAGGAGTGCAGTACTTAGTGGCTCTCTCCCATGGGCTAAAATAAGAGGTCTTCTGATCATTGCTCACTTGTAGAGAGTACACAGTAAACTGCTTTCTGGGGGAGGGTTCTTTTGTCCTCTTGGGGATGGGCTTTGTGATGGAATTTGTTTCCTTGAAGTCTCAGCTTACATGAGCAGAGATGATCCGTGCTTATAAATCTTTCTTAGCTCAGCTTCTGACCTTCCGATTCATTGAGTTCACTTTGTCCATTATCTCTCCCTCTGGACAGGAGCCTCTGTGGAAAGCTGGCTCCAGTTGGCCATCTTTTCTCCTCCCCCCAAAATTCTGTATTCCTATAACTGGTCTTACCTTGTAAATTTCAATCTCTTTAGTTTCCTACCTGTTAAAAAAAAACAGGTAAATTGTTTTCCTAAAAATATATTTGGACCTTGTACTTACCTTAATTACCTTCTTCTTCTTTTTTTTTTTATTGTTTGGGATTTATAGAGATTACAAAGAATTTGGTTACACTGATTGCATTTGTTAGGTAAATTCCCTCTTGTAATTCTGTCCCATCCCCAAGAGGTGTGCTATATGCTGTAACCCCCTTCCTTCTCCCTCCTCCCCTCTCTATCCCTCATTCCCTTATTCCCCCCCACTTTGTATTAGATCATCTACTGCCTTCATATTAGAATTAAGTATGTTGGATTTTTGCATCTCCATTCTTATGATGCTTTATTAAGAAGAATGTGTTTCACCTCAATCCGGGTTAATACAAAAGACGTAAAGTCTCCATCATTTTTAATGGCTGAATAGTATTCCATGGCATATAATAGCACAGTTTGTTAATCCATTCTTAGGTTGGTGGGTTTTTAGGCTGTTTCCGTGTTTCGGTGATTGTAAATTGAGCTGTGATAAACAGTCTAGTGGATTCCCCAGAACATTTAGGACAATGATCCAAATCCTTAACTGGAGTCTTCATCACATGGATCACTGCCCACTTCTTTAACTTCATTTCATACAACATGTTCCATTGACCCTGAGATTCCAGTTAAATTATCTTTTTTGTTTTTTCTTCCTTACCAAACTCCTTACTGGCTTAGGCTCTTAAGATAAAATCTTCTGTTTCTTTGCTACTGTGAGTGTGAGTTTCCTCACTTCTTGACCCAAGTTTTCTTTTTCTTTCTTTCTTTTTTTTGGAAATTCCTGATCATTTTCCTAATGTTATTTCCTCAGCCAAGCCTTCTCAGATTCCTTTGGTATTTGCTATTAATGCACATTGCATATTTCTTTTTATTGACTTCACAATTTTAATTAAAATTTATATCATTACCTGTTCAATGTCTACATTACCACTAAACTAAAAATTACTTGACAGCAGGGCTGTGTCTATGTATTTACCATTATAGCAACTTTAATGCTTAGGCCAAAATTTGGCTGATATTTGTTGCTTGAGGAATATTTTTTTGAGTGAATTTATAAATAAATGAGTAAAGAACTGTGTTGGAATAATCCTCCATCATGCATTGCTTTAGATAACATTTTATGATCCATACTCAACTACTGAATAGCTATTGAGTTTGAATGAATCACATTTTTCCTTATTTATGAAAAGGAGATTAATCTAAGTCACTAAAATTATATCTAATCTTGTTACTTGGAGTTTGATTTATTTGGTTGATAGGTAAAACAAATGTCCTCCTGTTACTGCAGTTTATAGTTTGTGTTTCTACTAGAAAGTATATGAGATTTCTCATGTCTCTTATTTGTTATACATGATTCTAGCTTAGATGGAATATTCCACTTGACTTTTTATAAGTCTTGTTGAAATTTATTGTCAGGGGAGGGGCAAGATGGCCAACTGGAAGCAGCTTCTGACAGAGGTACCTGTCCAAAAGGAAAGATAACCTCCAAAAACTGCCCAATTGAGCTTAAGACTGGGAGCCCAGCTGAGAGAGAGAGAGAGAGGAAGAGAGGGAGAGAGAGAGAGAAAGAAAGAGAAAGTGATAACTGCAGGTCACCCCTGAGGCAAGCTGTGACTTCCAGAAACCAAGCTTCAGGCAGAAAAACTGAACTAAAATTTTCTGCTATTCTGAATTTCCAGGACTCCCTTCCCTCCTTACCTGATGCACCAGAAGTCTGACTTCTGATGAAACTGATGGAGGAGACCTTGAGCAGTGCTCACCCTCCCTATATGCTGGACAAGGCGGCCTGCCAGGTAAGAGACTCTGGGGCCCCACTGAGCCCCTGCCAGCCCCCAGGCCAGGGACGCCACCGGGAACACTGTGCGGCCCTGATTGGCACCACGCTGGCCCTTGGCCCACCAGCAGCAGCAGCCAGGAAGTCCACAGGGACTTGCTCTTGGTGCATATCTGTGCCCCATCTGGCCTTGGCCCTCCACGAGTAGTGACCAGGAAGTCCATTGAGACACCCACATGGTCCTGATCTGTGCCCCACCAGGCCTTGGCCTGCCACCTGCTGGGACCCCGCCTGGCTCTGATCCATGCCCCAGGCACGCTGCCCTCCTTCCAGAGCCCTCCTCTCTGCCAGAGACTGCTGAGGGCATGGGCTCCCTTTGCAAAGGCCACTGACTGCCCCATCCCATGCCCTGCTGTTTAATCCAGGTGTGTCACACTCTGGAGCTGCTCCCGCAGCCAGAACTCCCTGTATGGGGCAGTCCCAGTGGAGCTACATTAGGGTCACTCCCTACAAAGATCCAGCAACAACAGAGTGATCCTGCTGGGGTCTGATCTGGGAGAGAAACCTCCCCAACTCTGAGGACAGTCATAGGCAACAGTGAAAAAAAATCATGAGGTGGAATCAACAGAAAAACTCTGGCAATATGAATAATCAGAGTAGATCAACTCCCTCAAGGAACGACAAGGTAGATATAGCACAAGATACCTTGCATAAGCAAATGTCTGAGATGTCAGAAATCGAATTCAGAGTCCGGATAGCAAATAAGACCAGTGGAATGGAGGAAAAGATGGAATTAGAATTTCAGGCAGTAATCCAAAAGATGACCCAAAAGATGTCTCAAGAATTCAACGAACTCAAAGACAAAATGACCAAAGATTTTCACACATTGAGACAAGAAGTTGCAGTCCACAAAGATCTGAGAAATACAGTAGAGTCCCTCAGGAACAGAATGGAGAAAGTAGAAGAAAGGATTTCTGACATGGAAGACAAAGCTTTCGAACTCTCCCAAACTTCCAAAGAGGAAGAGAAATGGAAGGCAAAAACAGATCATTCTCTCAGACAGTTCTGGGATACCTCAAAGAAAACCAATATTTGCCTTATACCTGAAAATGATGAAGTGGCGTCACAAGGCACAGAGTCTCTTCTTTATGAGATTATGAAAGAAAATTTACCTGACATGAAAAGAGATTCTGAAATTCAGATAGCAGACAGTTTCAGAACCCCAGCATGACTCAACCCGAATAAGTCATCCCCTAGGCACATCATAATTAACTTCACTAAAGTTAATATGAAGGAGAAAATTCTGAAAGCAGCCAGACATAAGAAATCCATTACCTGCAAGGGGAAGAATATTAGAATAACTGCAGATCTCTCTGATCAAACCTTTCAAGCTAGAAGAGAATGGTCATCGAATTTTAATCTCCTAAATCAAAAGAACTTTCAACCCAGGATCCTGTACCAAGCTAAACTGAGTTTCATTTATGACGGAGAAATTGAATACTTTTTTTTTTGTTGTTGTTGAAATAGAGCCTCAAGCTGTCACCCTGGATAGAGTGCTGTGGCATCATGGCTCACAGCAACCTTCATTCTGGGCTTAAGCGAATCTCCTGCCCCTGCCTCCCAAACAGCTGGGACTACAGGCTCCTGCCACAATTCCTGGTCATTTTTTGGTTGCAGCCATCATTGCTGTTTGGCAGGCTGGGCTGGATTCGAACCTGCCAGCTCAGGTGTACGTGGCTAGTGCCTTAGCCCGTTGAGCCACAGGCACCCAGCCAAAATTAAATACTTTAATGATATCCACGTGTAGAAGAAATTTGCTATAACTAAAACAGCTCTCCAGGATATTCTCAGACCTATCCTCTATAATGACCAGCATAATCATCAACCACAAAAGTAACCTCACCCAGACACTTTTTATCAAATTTCAACTTCCACAGTGATGAAAGAATTAAAAATGTCTATTGGACTTTCTAAAGATTTATCATTGTTTTCAATTAATGTAAATGGTTTAAATTGTCCTCTAAGGAGGCGTAAGTTGGCTGACTAGATACAAAAAACTAAGACCAGATATCTGCTGCATACAAGAATCTCACCATACCTTAAAAGATAAATTTAGACTTAAGGTAAAGGGATGGTCATCTATATTCCAGGCAAATGGAAAACAGAAAAAAAGCAGGTGTTGCAATCTTATTTGCAGATACTATAGGCTTTAAACCAGCCAAAGTAGGGAAGGATAAAGAAATACATTTCATTTTTGTTAAAGGAACTACAAAATATGATGAGATTTCAATTATTAATATTTATGCACCCAACCAGAATGCACCTCAATTTATAAGAAAAACTCTAATAGACATGAGCAACTTGATTTCCTCCAGCACCATAGTAGGTGGAGATTTTAATACTCCTTTAGCAGTGTTGGATAGATCCGCCAATAAGAAGCTAAGTAAAGAAATTTTAGATTTAAACTTAACCATTTAACAACTGGATTTAACAGCCATCTACAGAACATGTCATCCTAATAAAATTGAATACACATTCTTCTCATGGAACATGAGAACATACTCCAAAATTGATCACATCTTAGGTCACAAGTCTAACCTCAGTAAATTTAAAAGAATAGAAATTATTCCTTGCATCTTCTCTGACCATTCTGGAATAAAAGTAGAACTCAATAAAAACAGGAAACTGCATACTCATACAAAAACATGGAAGCTAAATAACCTTATGCTGAAAGATAGCTGAGTCATAGACAAAATTAAGAAAGAAATTACCAAATTTTTGGAACAAAATGACAATGACGGCACAAATCATCAGAACCTCTGGGATACTGCAAAGGCAGTCCGAAGAGGGAAATTTAAAGCACTACAAGCCTTCATCAAGAAAACGGAAAGAAAGGAAGTTAAGAACTTAATGGGACATCTTAAGCAACTGGAGAAGGAAGAACATTCCAATGCCAAATCGAGCAGAAGAAAAGAAATAACCAAAATTAGAGCAAAATTAAATGAAATTGAAAACAAAAGAATTATACAAAAGATCAATAAATCAAAAAGGTCAATAAAATAGGTAAACCTTTAACTAACCTAGCCAGGAAAAAAAGAGTAAAATCCCCAATTTCATCAATCAGAAATGGTAAGGATGAAATAACAACAGACCCCTCAGAAATTCAAAAAATCCTTAACGAATATTACAAGAAACTTTATTCTTAGAAATATGAAAATCTGAAGGAAATTGACCAATACTTGGAAGCACACCACCTACCAAGACTTAGCCAGAACCAAGTGGAAATGTTAAACAGGCCTATATCAAGTTCTGAAATAGCATCAACTACACAAAACCTCCCTAAAAAGAAAAGCCCAGGACAAGATAACTTCACATCAGAATTCTATCAAACCTTTAAAGAAGAACCAGTACCTATATTACTAAACCTCTTCCAAAATATAAAAAAAGAAGGAATACTACCCAACACTTTCTATGCAGCAAACATCACCTTGATCTCTAAACCAGGGAGAGACCCAAGAAGAATAGAAAACTATAGACCAATATCACTAATGAATATTGATGCAAAAATATTTTAAAAGGTACTAACAAATATAATCCAACAACACATCAAACAAATTATACACCATGACCAAGTGGGCTTAATCCCAGGGTCTCAAGGCTCGTTCATTATATGTAAATCTATAAATGTAATTCAGCACATAAACAAATTAAAAAATAAAGATGATATGATTCTATCAATTGATGCAGAATAAACTTATGACAATATCGAGCATCCCCTCAACATCAGAACACTTTAAAAAATTGGTATAGAGGGGGAATTTCTTAAAATGATAGAAGCCATCTACAGCAAACCCACAGCCAATATCGTAATGAATGGAGTTAAATGGAAACCATTTCCACTTAGATCAGGAACCTCGGAAAGTTGCCCTTTGTCTCCATTGCTCTTCAACATCGTCATGGAAGTTTTAGCCATTGCAATCAGGGAAGAAAAGGTAATCAAGAGTATTCATATTAGAGTCAGAAAAGATCAAACTTTCACTCTTTGCAGATGATATGATGTATATCTGGGATTCTACTACAAAACTTTTAGAAGTGATCAAGGAATACAGCAATGTCTCAGGATACAGTGTCAACACCCATTAATCTGTAGCCTTTATGTATACCAACAATAGCCAAACCAAAAAAACAGTCAAGGACTCTATTCCTTTCACAGTAGTGCCAAAGAAGATGAAATATTTGGGATTTTACCTAACAAAGGATGTGAAAGATCTCTATAAAGAGAACTATAGGGGAGGAGCCAAGATGGTCATCTGTAGCCAGCCTTCTGCAGATGCTTCTGTCCAGAAGGAGAGTTAAAGGACAGAAATTTAGTGAGAAAGCCAACAGTTTGGAGCTGAGTCAAGAGACAAGGTTGAGGAATGCACGTCAACTCTGCTGGAGTGACCTGCGACCCCAAGGATACAAATAAAAGGTACAGAGCACATCACCAAGCAGACGGGAGTCCCCTCCCCCAAGAGAACAGCTCGCAGTATACGCCATACCTCCATACAAACAAGTGAGCAGAGTTCAGATGTCCTCCCACTCTACCCCACAGGAAAGACCCTCTAAAACCAGACCTCCTTCCCCTGTGCCGCGGCACTCTCCTGCCAGGCATAAATCTGTATAAAACTGTATATATTCTCTACCTGCAAGTTGGAACTACTGGCAATCCCCTCCACTCTCACCCTGAGGTCTGGAGGTCTGTCCCCCATGGAGTCCAGATTCTTGAACACTTCATCGAGGGGTGTGGACAGGGCGTGGGTTGCCGCTGGTCTGTGCTGTTCTCCCGGCTTGGGAGCAGTGAGAGAGTGACCTGAAAAGCGGCTGGCCAAAGCGGACCAAATTGCTAAATTTTGGACACACACCTGGCCCTCAGGGGATGACAGCTGAGACAAAGGGCTGAAGCTCAGGACTATTAGCAGCCCAGCATCTCCTCCACAGGGCAGAAATTCTGCTAAGTTGTTCTGTTCTATCAGCTTTTTCATCTACTTTAAATCAATCAGGGGCAGGGCTGGAACTAAGTGAATCACCCCACCCCCATCAAGTACCCAGGTTGTCAGGCCTCACCTCCCCCCCGCCAACACCAACATAACTGGTGGACTGGCTGAGGAGCCACAGAGCCCCTTGTGACCTAGGCAGGTGCAAACCTCTAGAGCATCTGCTCATTGGAGGGAACTGGACCACAGCCCTGCAGGGTTACCAGAGACTGGGTGCGACAGAGGGGCAAGGCGGGGAAAGAGGCATCAACCTTCCCAGGCTAATTTAC
>CAUYON010046973.1:0-21107 GCA_963573935.1 Arctocebus calabarensis
ACCAAAAATCACACTACAACAAAGACATCTGTACCAGAATGTTTACTGCAGCCCAATTCATAATTGCTACATCATGGAAGAAGCCCAAGTGCCCATCGACCCACGAATGGATTAATCAATTGTGGCACCTGTGTACCACAGAATACTATGCAGCCTTAAAGAAAGGCGGAAACTTTACCTCTTTCATGTTTACATAGATACAGGTGGAACATATTCTTCTTAGAAAAGTATCTCAAGAATGGAAGAAATAGTATCCAATGTACTCAGCCTTACTATGAAGCTAATTTAAAGGTTTAGTATAAAGGCTATAACCCAACTATATGGGAACATATAGCACAACAATATGAGAAGGGAGGGGAGGAGGGAGATTGGGGTGGAGGGAGGGTATTTGGTGGGCCCACACCTATGGTGCATCTTAGAAGGGTACAGGCAAAAGTTACTAAATGCAGAATACAAATGTCTTCATACAATAACTAAGAAAATGCCATGAAGGGTATGTTGAACAGTTTGATGAAAACATTTCAGATTGTATATGAAACCCACACATTGTACCCCTTGATTTCACTAAAGTATGCAGCTATGATTTAATAAAAGAAATAAAAAAAATGAAGTATTAAAAATGTTAATGACAAATAAACAACAAAAAAAACCAACAGCAAAATCTTCCCTCCCCAACAAAAAACAGTTTTTCTCAACCTTCCTAATGCTGTAATGTATTTTCCTTGTTAAAAAGGGGTCATGACTCACAACTTGAGAACCACTGGTTTAAAATCTGTCAAATAGACTTTTTCCATCTTTTTTGGAGAATCTAATAATTAATCTTTCGATTAGGTTTTAATATGTGCTTATAGCTATAAATAGCAGTTACCACTTTTTCATACCTACTGTTTGCCGACCATTACACGTTTAAGGTATATTAGTTCTTACCACAACTGCGTGAATGAATAAAGTGTTTCATTGATGGCATTTCAAAATCCTAAGTCAGATTTTGTAAATTTTTTGGTAATTGCTCACTTAATATGTATGAAACATCTGGGGGGCAATGTAATGTTAGCTGATAACTCCTTTAACACGTGGGTCCATGGAATGCCTGATACTGTAAGGCTAGGGTAGAACTGGCAAAGTAAAAGTAGCCTACTTATTCTAATCCCAACTCTGACATCCTTCCTCTTCCTGTCTTCAGTTTATAAAATAATTATGTCTCTCATCACTGTAGTAATTTCGGGAGAAAAGAGAATAAAATTAATTTCTTTCCTACCACTTTGTTTCCTTATTTCTGAAATTGTTTGAATATAAAGTTGAAGAGTTAGAATTGTTGTGTTTTTGTTTCATAACCAGTGATTACAGATAATTAAAAACGTTATAAGTAATCTTTCTGTTTTTAAAATGAGATAATAAGAATGAGAGCCAAGAGAGAAATTAGAATTTAAGGCAGCCCCCCCCCCCCCCGCAATCCCCGGTGGAATGTGGGAATTCTATTCAGTAGGATCAGGTTGTAGGTCAGTCACCAATTTTCTTAAATATACTCATTCTATGAGTGTCTTGTAAGTTACAGTTCTAGTTTTCCCTCTTTTTCTTATACTTAGTTGCAGGGAATTCTGTATTATGGCAGCAGGAGTTCCTTAAAAGGGACTAATTCTGATTGATTTTTGATTCCTATTTAGCTCTTTTGGCCTGTGAGTAGTGCAACTATTTAATTTAAAGAGCAGCTATTTAATTTTCATGATTCTATAGTTGAATAGTTCTGGTGTCACCCTTGTTTGCTTATGTGTCTGCATTTAGTAGTTTAGGATGGCTGGAGCTGCTGGCCCTCTCATTCCATATGGTCTTTTTATTATTAAAGAGGCTGGAGTGAGCTGCCTTTGGTTTAGACATAGGATAGCTTTCCAGGAGAGCAAAAGTGGATGCTGCAAGGCCTCATGGAAGCTTACATTTGGAAGTCATACAACATGCCTTCTGATATATTCTTGTGGTTAAAGCAGGTCCCAAGGCCATCCCATATTCCAAAGGTGGGAAAATAGACTCTACCTCTTGATGGACGGAGTTACAAAATCACATTGTAGCATGGTATGGACACAGGGTGATGGGATTTGACGGTGGCTATTTTTCTAACAGTCTGCCATATAACAGTGAACTGTTGGCATTACGTACAAAAACAAATCATATTCTACAGGCAGCTATTGTACGTCCTTCTGTGATCCTTATTGCCATCAACAATAAAGAACTTTGTTATTCTATAATAGATGTTAAACATGGGCTATCGAATTTGGTGAGATCAATGGTGTTGAAGATGTGTGGACCAGCTAAAATACTTTAGAGATAGTCTGTATTCTTACAGGCTAGGTAGGAGGATTCTGTTTCTTTGAATCTGACCATATAGGTAGCAGAATCTTGCTTTCCTACCATAAGCTTGTTAGGTTGTGTGAGAGGGCCTGAAATATTAATTAGAAAGACAATATGCTAACAATTTAAATAAATACTTGAACTACTATTTTGTTTTAGTTACCTATTTTAGGTGATTTTTCAAAGTTCATAGGTAAATCAAGATAGTTAAAAATTTTAGAGTAGAAAATGTTTACAGTTTGATATAAACCAATGGAAACAGAATTGAAGACGACTGGAGAGAGGGTGGCAAAGTGAGCCTGGATAAACATAGTTTTCTCTTTGGGGCAGACTCTTTGATGTTTTTGGACACTCTAAATCAGTGGTTCTCAACCTTCCTAATGCCACGACCCTTTAATACAGTTCCTTGTGTTGTGGTGACCCCAACCATAAAATTACAACGAAAATAATTTTATGATTGGGGGTCAGCACAACACGAGAACTAAATTAAAGGGTCACTGCATAAGGAAGGTTGATAACAATGGCTCTGGATAATGCTGGTTCTTCATGAATAAAGGGGAAACGGTACCTTTTGCTCATCTGAGGAAGGTGAGGAGAAATGCCTTTAGCAGCCATATAGCTGAAGTGATATGGATTTCATTAGCTGATTAATATACAGGATACACTTTCAAATGTTTATTGATCTGAGAATAAAGTTGAAGTGAGCAGCCCTAGACATCTCAGTCTAGCCCTGTTGGGATCAACTCACCCTGTTGGGATCTTTGGGTGAGGTTGAACCAAAATTACAGGGTCATTGGTTGGAAAATGATTGTGGAAAATGATGTTAAAGGTTTGTATTTCTTGAGAAGTTAACGGAGGAAGAATTTTCAGTGTTCCCCATCATCTTGTTTAGAAGCTGATGAAAGGTAGATGATGACTTCCTTCCAATTTCAGTATTCTGTGAGTCTGTGAATTGCTCATAATTAGAACAAACAATTCCTGGACCTCAATGAGTGCAAATATATTTAGACAAATCCCTGTTCTTCAGAATCATAGTTCTTAATATTCCTGACAATCCCATGCTTAGGAGTGCTTTTCTTGTGAGAACGTTGAGAAAGATGTTGTATCTGGATGAAGTGAAAGCTTGTTTGAATAGTACTGATTGTTTTCGTAAAGCAGAGCTTTGAAACCAGAATTTGAAGGTAGTGCTGAGACGGTTCCCCCCGTCTGCCCTTTGAGTGGCTGAGTGGAGCCGGGGCTGTTCAACTGTTCAGCCCAGCCCCTGGGCCAGCTGCCAGTGTATTGAACAAATACTCTCGTTTTCTATATAAGCCGTGACTTGAGAAAAGCCATACTGCCCTGAGGGGTAGAGCAGTGCTTTTGGATTGTTTTGAGGACAGATACTTTTCTTTATCAGTAAGTTGCAAACAGAAACTTACTCTCAGCTGACTAGACTGAGTTGTCTAGGACGGTTCATTTCAACTTTATTCTCAGATCAATAAACATTTGAAAGTATAGCCTGTATATTAAGCATTGAGGTAAGGTTTTAGGTATACAAACAATCTCTCGCAGGAAATGCCTTCCCTGTAGGTAATTTAAGGTGTTTGATCATTCTGGTTTCTCTCTTGCTGTAGTTAAGGGAAGCGTTCTTTATCTCTGTTGACTGGTTAGGAGTTGAATGTGTGGCAGTCCCACCAAAGGAATTATTACAATTGCAAGTTTATAATCTTTTTGATCAATTATTTTAAACCTTATTGTATAGATACTTCAATTTCTATTAGCATCCAAAAATTTCCACAGGCTATTTATAGTATCACTTGCCTCCTTTACTTCCTGTGAAAGTTATTTCAGGCTTCTGAAAAAAAAATCCATATTAATGTCTTATTTATTTGTATTTTTGTCATTAAAAATATCTGAGCACAAGGTGACAAGATCTCCTCTCAGGTTTGATTTTATTTAAATTTTTATTTTATTATTGTTATTTATTTAAAATAAGTAAATGACCCTTGAGAAAGAGAGAAGTTAAGGAGAGAAGGATCAGCTCAGTGAGAGGCTGTGGAACCAAGAGAAAGTGAGTGGAGGAAAAATATATGTGTGTGTGTGTTTTAAAGATCGTCCCTACAGAGAGCCAGAAACAGACTCTCGTAAGTATAATAAAAGCTATCTCTTCTTATTTTCTCCGAACCATACTTTTGATTAATTTTGGGGGGCCTTCCTTCCGTAAGATGGCCTTACGAGTTTATCTTAAATTGATCATCATTTAGAGAGTTGGGGTACACAGATGAGAACAGGCAATGTACTTACCCTAACATCTTGGTCCTAGTTTTAGGTTCTGAATCATCTTTGCTTGGAGAGGCTTGAACTTTTATAGAATTATGTAGTGTATCTTGTTAGTGAATGGTCAGAACGCACAGTTGGACTGTATTTTAAAAATAATTGTAGATGATTTTGAAGTATAGTACCTTTAAATCTAATCTTTATAAGTTAAGTCATATTCTGTTAAACTGTACCTGTTGTTTATGAAGTAAGTGGCCTTTAATGCAATACCCCCAATTTTTTTGTTAGTGTGAATGCAGTGCTAAGAAAAAATCTTTTCTCTTTGTGTGTATTAAATACAAATGTTTATTTTTCAAGAGAACACCTTAAGTAGTAATGTATTTTGTTTGTCTGCAAAGTTTTGTGATTGTCCCCTCAAATTGAGCTTTTGAAGAAAGGGGCAGTTTTGGTGTTTTCTTTGGACAGTTCTCACAATAATTCTTTGTTATGACATTGTCCAGCACTTTTATTAGTTTTTCTCCATCTGGAGATTATGGCTGGTATGCCGGGTGGTGCTAGGCATTTAATGTGGGGAATTTGTGGGGTTGGAGCTCATTCAAATGAACACCAAGGTCCTTAACCTTTTCTGCAGACATTTTGCCATGTTAAGGTAACATGTATAGATTTTAGAGATTAGGGCCATGTATCTCTGGGCCCAGGCCACCATTGAATCCACTGCATTCTGTCTTCTGAACCCTAAATATTCACATCTATCCCTGTGCAGAACACATTCACCCTACCCCAGCATCCTCACAGTTTTTACTCTTCATAGCATCAACTCATAAATCTGGCCTAAATATCAACAACTCAAAAGTCTCAAATCTCATTATCAAAATAATCTAAACTAGATGGGAGGGAGACTCTTGAGTGTTATACAGTATGTTACAAAATCCCCTTCCATTTATGGACTAAGAAACTAGAAGACAAGTTACCTGCTTCCAAAATAACACAAGTGAGATAGGCATTTGATAAGTTATTAGACATACTAATTCAAAAAGGGAGAGAATAGAAGGAGAGAATTCATAATCCCAAACAATTTCAAAATACAGCATGGCAAATTCCAAGGCCTGGAATAATCTTCTGTCTCTTAGTATTTTCTATAGACAAATATCTAAGAAGTAAAAGAGCATAATCATTTAAATTTATTTTCAAGACAGTCTTGTTCTGTCACTCAGGCTAGAGTCCCATGGCCTCAGCCTAGCTTATAGCAACCTCAAACTCCTGGGCTCAAGCAGTCCTCCTGCCTCAGCCTCCTGAGTAGCTGGGACTACAGGTGCTGCCACCTTGCTAAACTAATTTTTCTATTTGTAGTAGAGTCAGGATCTTGCTCTTGATCTTGCTCAGGCTGATGTCAAACTCCTGACTTCCAGTGATCCTCTTCCCTCAGCCTCCCAGAGATAGATACGAACCACCACGAACCACTTGGTCTAAAAATTTTTCTTATGTATTGCTGAACCTTTCATCAGGAAAGTTATGTCAGTTTACATTTCTATGAGCAATTTATTATATTTGTGATTCTTTTACCTAGGTCAATATTTTATCTATATATGTGTGTGTGTTTATGTATGTGCATATATATATATACACACACATATATGATGTATGTGTGTGTTTCTATATATATATATAAAATACAAAACCTTCAGACTTTACAGTTGTCATATGAACTGAAGTTTTAATGTTTTTGGTATTAGTACCTTTTCATATTTCTTTCTCAGTTTACCTTTACTGTTGATGTTCTTGCCAGGTTTTCCATTTTCTTTGATTTATGTCATGTCTTTATGTAGACTTACTGATTAGAATTACAAGAATTGTCCCAAGTTTCAATTTTAATTTTTAAAAGTTTTCGTATACAGTCAAATCTTTTTTTTTTTTTTTAGACTATTCTTTGCACATTTACTGTGAATGTCTTTTCTCTGCTTGCTGTCAGAGAAGAGTGATTTAAAAAATATTTGGCCTCAGGCCAAATGATGTGGAAAATTCATGTTGTACCATCCTCATTTCTGAAAATGAATGTGTGTGATCTTCTGGGGAATTTGACACAGTCCTGAAGAAAGGTCGTTTCCTGGAAGCTGATGTAGGAGCCATGGCTTAGAGCTCTGTTCTCATCCTTGCAGTTCTCTCCTACTAGTGTGTTGTAGGGCTCAGTTACCCTTCTAGATCTCAGGTCTGCAGTTTGAACCCTCTAGTAAATGGTCTGACTCAACTGCGGTGAGAAAATGTTTGGATTGCAAAGATTTTTTTGAGTTGGTAGATAAGTTTATAATAAACTGTGAAGAGTGAGTGCAGAAACAAATAATCTTTAATATGAATGTGAAACCAAGTTTTACGGCAAATACCTTAAAACCCATCTCTGTTACAGAGTATCCACGTACGTTCTAAAGGAATTATTCTGTAAGTTTTATTGATATAGAAAGAAATGTCAATGAGTAAAGCATGTTACAAACAGTATCATGATTTGATTTCAGTTGTAGGTAAAAAAAAATACATGTCAGTATCTATGTATAGAAAAATGTCTGCAATAGAAAGTGAACAGTGATTATTTTGGGGGTAATTGGATTTGATACATGCATATAAATTTTTTAAAACACTGTGTTATATAGATGTACATATATATAATTTTTGTATGTTTTTGTTTATCTCAATTATTTGGCTTTTCTATAATGGATATGTTTTACTTGTATAATAAGGAATATTGATACCTTTCCCTTTTCTGCCCCAAAGAAATTGCTTCAGAATACTGTGTTATTAACTTGACGTTTTTAGCTGATTATGGTTGCAGAATGCTTCAGCTTTTTCATTCATTTGTTTGTGTTAAATTAAGAAAAAATGATTTTTATTAGACTGAGGGCATTAAAATATAACACTAGAGAAGTGGGTAATATTTTAGAATTTTCCCATTTGTCTATTGAGATATATGATTTTTATAGTGGTATTTTTATTGCAAAAGTGTTAACACCTTTGAACAACGTAAACTTGAAGATCTGAGCATTGTATCTATTAAATCATAGCCTAGCAAGTGATTTATGGTTAGTAACAACTTTAGATGGTTTTTATTTACTTTTTCTCAATTCTAAGAATTGCCTTTCAAAGTATTGCCCTATATTATCTGTTAAAGCAAGTTTTCCTTACTTTTGGTGTGACTTTCTTATGCCCTCAGCATACTATCTATATATAGTACTTGAAACTTTTACTTTTTATTTGTTATTTCTTAGGTAAACGCAAAGCACTGAAGTTGAACTTTGCAAATCCACCTTTCAAATCTACAGCAAGGTTTACTCTGAATCCCAATCCTACAGGAGTTCAAAACCCACACATGTGAGTATTCTTGGTAATCAAATAAGAGGCTCAACTCAAGGGAAGGCTTTGAGTTAAAGTTACTTTATTTTATGAATTTTTCCAAACTGAGATGTTGGTATTCTTTTATCTCATGGGCCATTTGGAGTATTACCACTTACACATCTATTTAGAAGGCTATTGATTCTGTAATCTTAAGTAAATACATTTTTCCTTTTGAAATTTACGTTCAAAGTTTACTGGGAAAAAAGAGCCAACGATCTGGATACATTTTTATCTTTTAGTTTCTTTCTTATTAAACTCTGAGAATAGGAAATGAAATTTTATTGTCCTCTATAGATCTATACAGTTCTGGCCTTAATACTTGGCAAAATAGATTCCCATTTCAATAGGCGAAATTCCTTTAAGATTTCCATGTCATAGTCACTTGAAAAAATTATGTATATGTCAGAGTACAGATGTCAGTGATTTTTTTTTATTAATTCACTTAATAGTTTTCATAAAAGTATAAAAATGATATTGTAGCATCTTAAGATATTATTAGAAACATGTTAGTTTTTTAAAAAAATAATACCTTCAGAACAATACATAAACCTTCAGTTGAATCTAAATGATGTTACTTATTAAATAATGATCTTCCCCTCACCCCTATTGTGAACATGAAGGCCAGTGGCTTTACATTTATACCAATATCCATAAAAATAATTTTCAGCTCATCCTCTTTAGAAATACAAAATAGGTGGTGAAAGATGGTTTAAAAAGCTGGCAGAATACATGATTTTATGTTTTAAAATAATTTCTCAACATTTTATATTCTAACTTTACTAGACTCTAAATGTATTTATACTCCCAAAGAGGCACGCTTATTTCTATTTTCTTTTCCTTCAGAGTTTGGTATACATTATATTTGCAAACAATAAAAATTGGTAGAAGATACAGGGTCTTTCAGTAGGGATGCTTAGAATATTTTGTTATTTTTAGAATAGAGTATAGAAGGGGGAGAGGGGTGTGTGTGTGTGTGTGTGTGTGTGTGTGTGTGTATGTGTACCCTTAAGTTTTCACTTGTAACTTTAGAGGAAATGAAAGATACTATAAATAAAAACTGGAATAATAGTTTATTTAAGAATGCTGTCAGTTTTATTAGACTAGTGTTCATAATTAGATTTCTCAGCCCATCATCCCAGCCTATTTACCTTCTCTGAAATATCAAGTGGAAGCTATATTGAAGAAAGAAACTTAGTATTTTGAGTTTCCAGCAGCCAGGAAATGCTACTTTTTTTTTTTTTTTTTTTTTTTTTTGAGACAGAGTCTATGTTGCCCTCTGTGGAGTGCTGTGTCGTCACAGCTCACAGCAACCTCCAACTCTTGGGCTTAAGGGATTCTCTTGCCTCAACCTCCCAAGTAGCTGGGATTATGGGCGCACAGGACAATGCCTGGCCAATTTTTTTTTTCATTATAGTTGTCGTTGTTTGGCAGACCCGGGCTGAGTTCGAACCTACTAGCTCCAGGGCATGTGTCTGGTGCCCTAGCCACTGAGCTACAGGTGCCGAGCCAGGAAATGCTTCATAAAAGAACCTTCTTCCTCATTTCCTAGAGTTTCTAAGAGTTCATTCTTTATTGTTGTTTTTGAGAAGGGGTCTTGCTGTTTTGCCCAGGCTGGTCTAAAACTCCTGGACTCAAAGGATCCTTCTGCTTCAGCCTCCCTTGTAGCTGGGACTACAGGTCTGTTCCATTGTGCCCAGTTACATAACTAATTTTTGAACATAATTCATTTCTATTACCTTAATTACTAGCTGAACCACAGACTTGAAGTCGAAGAAAGAAAGGATATAGAAGTAATCACCAAACCTATGGGAAAGACTTAAATTCACTTAACTTCACTTAAATTTAGAACTAGAAAAGCATCCACGTATTTGTATTATCTTTACTATTGTTTCTCTAGAGTTTCTTCATGTATGGGGAATTCATAAAGAAAATCTCTTTTCATTTATTGTTTTTAAGCAAGTAAATGCTAGGTGAAAAAAAAACTTTTTTTAAAAAGTTGAGTTGATTGGGTTTTATTTTTTGTTTTGTTTTTAACTAGTGCTTTTAAATAAACCTATAACTAGCTGGTTTTCTCATGCTGTGTCTCTTTCCAGGAAGTGTTATATATGTTTGCAAAGACATTGTAATGGGGAATTTTTTCTTAAGTTAGAATCTTTAGAATTTGGTTCTGGCCTAATATTGTACACACAGCTTTGTGGGAATTTTGTTACTGATCTGGGTCAGGATTAGGCATTGATACTGATCAAAGATACTGTAATTGTTTTATTCCTCAGATGGGCATATTTCCTCTCTCCTCTTAGCCCTTTCTAGAAGGTGTGCTTTCTGTACTTTCTCTGGGTTGTGTACCATCAGACAGTAGAAACGTTGGTTGTTGTTTAGGATCAATGAGTACTTGCCATTAGAAAACAGAGCTTGTTGTGGTGCCTGTAGCTCAGTGGGTACATTGAGGCTGGCGAGTTCCATTCCAGCCCTGGCCAGCTAAAGCAACAATCACAACTGCAATGGAAAAATGGCTAGGTGTTGTCGTGGGTGCCTGTAGTCCCAGCTGCTTAGGAGGCAGAGGCAGGAGACTGGCTTGAGCCCAGGAATTTGAGGTTGCTATGAGCTGTGATGCCATGATACTCTATCCAGGGTGACAACTTGAGACTCTATCTCAAACAAAAGAAAACAGAGCTTGTAGTTTGTGGGAGTTTTAAAATAAGATTGAAATAAGATTGGTGTCTCCCGAATGCAGGATCCTTTGGAAAATTAAAAAACAAACAAAAAGACATTCTTATTCTTTATTCTTATTTTCTGAGAACCAACAATTAAAACCAGTAGTCATTCTAAAAAATGACATTTGGCTACAGCAATTTAAGAAGTAAGGTATAAGGTGAAATAGATAGAATGTGAACTGAAAGGTGCAGGAGTGGGTAAGATGAGTTTAGATAAACTGCGTGGCGGAAAGTTTCAGAGAGGAGCAAGATTTGAGTGGATTGTGAAGGACAGGAGAGAAGGGTTAGCATTATGTACAAGATGGGGTTGGGAATCACGTGTAGATCTATTTTATTGTAGCAGAAATATTACTTCTATATTACCAATTTCTGTCTCATTGGAGGTTTTCATCATATTTTTTTAATTTCTGGTGTTTTATAATTATATGAGGATAGGCCAACATTTGGATCATCTTTCTCTGTACCAGAAGAACACTTAGTTTAAGGGTTCATGATTCTGAGAAAATTTCTGCTGTTTGATTTTTGATATGTTCATTCATGTTTTTCCTATTATCTCTTCCTAAAAAACTTGTGTTATTTGGATCTTAGACTGGCAGAAGTCCCTGTGTCTTTGACTTTTCTTTTTTTTTGTTTTCTTGCTCTGTGTCCTGAGAGACTTCTTTATTTTCTGACCCCTGTATGGAATATTTTGTGTGACAATAGATAATACTAATTTATTTTTTTGTAGAGACAGAGTCTCACTTTGTCGCCCTTGGTACAGTGCTATGGCGTCACAAAGCTCACAGCAACCTCCAACTCCTGGGCCTAGGTGATTCTCTTGCCTCAGTCTCCCGAGTAGCTGGGACTACAGGCGCCCGCCACACTGCCTGGCTATTTTTTGTTGCAGTTTTGGCCGGGGCTGGGTTTGAACCTGTCATTCTCGGTACATGGGGCCCACACCCTACCCACTGAGCCACAGGCACTGCCCTGATAATGCTAATTTCTAAGGGTTCTTAATTTATGGTAACAAAACACGGAGCTTTAAAATTCTTTTCCGTCCTTTCAAATATGTTTCTTCAAGGGTTAAGTTTTTCTTTTATCTTAATCTTTCTCCTTTATGTTGGTCTTTTCCCAGATCTTAAAATTATTTTATTCGTGTCTTATAATAATTCTTGATTTATTTTGAATGGAAGATCTGGTTATGGTGTTCCAGGAAAACATCCAATTGAAACTGACAGGCACTCACACCAACAATATAGGGAAAGGAACCTTTAATTGCCAGGGAGAACTCATGTGCCTCTCAAGGTGTAAAATGCTAAGTTGGGGGAACAGTTCTTTACAAACTTTTTATCCTTTCTTCTACAGCTCAATATCAGCTGCATAGGTGATACAGTTACAACAGAGAGTACAAAGAGTTAATGATTATATTTCTCAAGTAATCAGGGTGCTGTTATTTGTTACATTATTTCAGCTCAGTATGAAGTTTGGTCTTATCTTTGGAAGAGGAGTTCCTCTGCAGATGCCTGCTGCTTTCTCAGGATTATTAAAGAAGCATGGGTCATCACCCGGTGGACTTGACTTTTCTCTGAAAGGTTTGAGAGTTAGCTGTTATGGCAGAAATCTTACAAATCCAAGAGTTAGTAGGGTAACAATTCACACTGGGAGGCCTACTTATCTCCAAATATTTGATTTCTTTAGAGATATGCTCCCTTTTCATTTTGGGGGAGAGTGGAAAGGAAAGGTAGAACTGACTTAGGAGTGTCCAACCTGTAGCCACAGCTGCATGTTGATTTGGGGAGGAGTTTTTTTTGCTTATCTGTGTATGGTGTTGGATATCACAAAATATATGCATAGGATTTGTTTGTTTGTTTGTTTGTTTGGTTTTTTTTTGGCTGCTCACCTTAACCACTAATGAAGTGTTTATTTACCCTGTGGCCCAAGACAGCACTTATTCTTCCAACATGAGGCAGAAAAGACAAAAGGTTGGACATCTAGACCTTTTTTATAGAATTTTAATTAACTCTCCTGTTTCTAGGCCTTTCCTTCAAACTGTGGCCCCCTCTGACCCAGGGCTCTGTTGGACTATGATTTGTATCTCACTTCTACTGCATGTGTTAGGGGTTGTAGTTTTTTCTCTATTACAGTTTTTTGTTTTTCTTTTGAATTAGTCTCAAGCTGTCACCCTGGGTAGAGTGTGGTGGCATCATAGCTCACAGCAACTTCAAACTCTGGGGCTTAAGTGATTCTATTTCCTCAACTTTCCAAGTAGTTGGGACTACCGGTGCCTGCCACAATGCCTGGCTATTGTGGTTTTTTGGTTGTTGTTGCAGTTGTCATTGTTGTTTTAGCTGGCCCAGGCCAGGTTCGAACCCGCCAGCCTCGGTGTATGTGGCTGGCGCCCTACCCACTGAGCTACAGGCACTGCCTCTATTATAGTTTTTTATAACCACCTTTTATTATGAAAAAGTGCATATTTACCCAAAGGTAGAGAGGGCAGATGAATCTGTATTACCAGTGGGCTGTAACAGGTTCAGCAGTCACCGAGTGACTGCTGTTGTGTTACCTGTCCTTCCACCTACCCCTTAGTTTTAGTCAGACACCAGGCATTGTTTCATTTATAAATATTTCAGTATGTATTTCTAAAAGATAAGGGTTTCTTTTTTTTTTTTTTTTTTTTTTTGCAGTTTTTGGCCAAGGCTGGGTTTGAACCTGCCACTTCCAGCATATGGGGCCAGCACCCTATTCCTTTCAGCCACAGGTGCCACCCAAAGATAAGGGCTTCTTTTAAAAAACATTATGTAGTACCATTATTATATCTAGTAAAATATGTAATTCTTTAATATTATCAAGTAAGCACGTTGCCTCATTAGTTTTTTTCATAGTTTGAAGCAAGAACTGAACAAGGTCCTGTACTATATGTAGTTGGCTGATTAGTCTTTTAAACTAGAGTCCCTTCTCTTGAAGTGATTAGTTTTTCTTTTCTTTCTATTTTTTATTTTTTTGGAGACAGAGTCTCCCTCTGTTACCTAGGTTAGAGTGCTATGGCATCAGCCTAGCTCATTGCAACCTTAAGCTACTGGGTTCAAGTGATCCTTCTGTCATGGCCTCCCAAGTAGCTGGGACTACCACAACGCCTGCCAATTTTTCTCTCTTTAGTAGAGACAGGATCTTGTTCTTGCTCAGGCTGGTCTTGAACTACTGAGCTCAGGGATCTTCCTGCCTCAGCCTCTCAGAATGCTAGATTATAGGCAGGAGCCACTGCACCCAGCCTGCTTAGTTTTCCTTTGTACAAACATTTTTGTTTACTTTCATCCAGAAATTTGTTTAAATCTCTCAATTTCTTTGTTGTTTATTTCCCTTTAAAAAATATTTTTATTTGAGTCCTTGGAGGATGAGGAGACAAACTGGTCAAGAAACCCTGGTTTTTAATTACCATTGGTTAAAATTATAAATATTTCTAACACATAGAAAATTAGTATTGTAATAGAGACTCTTGTACCTACTACTTAGATTTAGCAGAGGTTATCATTTTGCTGGTTGGCTCTTAAATTGAAAGGTAAGTATAACCAAAGAGTATAAAGAAAGATCAAAGGAAAAATGGGTGGCTGTCTTTTAAATTTCCTTCAGGTTTAGATTATATTGAGCACTTTAAGTCTTTTTTGATATCATAGGGGTAGTCGTATAAATGTGGGAGTCCTGTGCTACCATGTACCTTATATAAGCTTGGCAAACAGAAGTTGATATATTCTACTGTTACAATCTGTGTTTTCATCATGATGAGTAATGGTTGAGTGCTTTTAGTGTACTAATTTGAAATGTGCTCAATACAATTGTTACTCTGAAGAACAGCCCTCATATCAAAATTGTTGAACAGGAAGAAACACTAGTTTAAATATTAACACTGGAGATAAATAATGGCGAGTACAGATACGTTTTGGGGCTTAAGTATTTCTAAACCACGTGTTTTAAGTTTAAGGGGCTCTCTTTCTTGAGACCAAGAGAATTGCTAGGATCTTATTTGTCCTTATTTATTGCATTTGAACAAAGGTTCTGTTGTGGAAAACTACTAGGAGTAGTTTTAAAGAAGTTTTGAAGTCCCCAGTTAGTCACTAATTAGTAATTTTCATATTTCTAATTTCATGATGGGTATACTCAGTAGAGCTTTATCTTAGAAAGCAAAACAGTAATTGTAAATTATCTAGACACCGTTGGTTAAGTTATGGAAACTGTATCTTTTAAATGTTATTGTTCTGGAATTAACAGTGGATAGAAATTTAGGAGTCTTGGTTTTTATGCCAGCATTGTTACTATTTCTGTGACTTGCACTGTATTACTTTAACTCTGATCTTAATCCAGGCATTGAGTTAGAATAGTGACATTAGCTGTTTTATATAATGGGTTAGGAGAGAGTGAGCATGTGTGAGTGTAGTTGTGTGGGTGTATCAAGCCAGCTTTGTACTACTTTCTTCAAATAAAATCTCAAGCACATGCTTAATAGGCTAAAAAGATAAAGGAGAAATTGCTCTGACTGAAGAGTTTCTGAGGTGAAAAGAGGACGCTGTAGCCGTCTCTGCCCTCATTTCTCAAAATAGTTCCTGGACCATCTCTCAATTTTTAAGTGTGAAAACCTCTGGTCTGTGAACCTGAAGTTTTTCCTGTCTCTGAAATTTTTGAAGCTATTAGAATGTGGGATGTCTACGTAGCTATGGTGGTACACTTTGACAAAATAGCAGTAATGGTAGAAATGTTTATAGGTACAAATTAGTAGTTGGTGTTTTAAAACTCCCAATATATTATGTATTAAATGCTGTGGGATAATGTGTGTGTGGCTTGTTTGGCTTTACTATTGCAAACCTTTATTCTTATTGTGGTAAAATATACATGTACAAATCTTCATCTTGACCATTTTTTAAGTGTACAGCTCAGTGGCATTAAGTATGCTCAGATTGTTGTGCATGTCTCAGCATTACCCATCTCCAGAAGGTTCCATGTGCTCAAACTGAACCTCTGTATCCACTAAACGCTAAATTCTTCCCTAGGTCCCCCTTCCCTTAGCCCTTAGCATTCACCGTTCTCCTTACTGTCTCTGTAAACATGGCTGCTTTAGGTACTGCATAGAAGTGAAATTATAACAATATTTGTTGTTTTGTTTCTAGCTTATTTCATTCAGTGCGCTGTCTTCAAGGTATATGCATGCTGTGGAATTTGTCAGTTTCCTTCCTTTCCAGAGGGTGAACAGTGTTCAATGTGTGTGCCGTGTTTTGTTCATTTGTCTGTTGTTGGGCATTGAAGCTGCTTCTACCGTTTGGGTCTAGTGAATAATGCTCTTATTCAAGATAGTTTTTGAAAGTGTGCATTACTCTACTTTTTATAGTTCAGAAGTATTCAGTCTTGCCTTAGTCCCACATTCTCCCTCAGTGCACCTGACAGCTGTGGTACACTTTCTTAAGTTAACAATTCACAGGGGAGGTAATTCCCAACAGTGGTGGCAGTGGAAATAGTAGTGATTAATCTGATTCTCTATGTGGCTCCATACTCTTAGTTTCAAATGCTCTTCAGACTGGTCATGTATAGCTGAGAAATATCTATTTGAAGAAATTAACTCCTGTTGGAGTTGTGTGTGTTTGGTGTTATAAATCAAGCATGTCTAATCTTTTTTTTCTCTGCCTCTCATTGGAAGAGTAAGAATTGTCTTGGGCAACACAATAAATACACAAACACTAACAAAAGCTGTTTTGCAAAAAAAAAGGTTCATGTATAGTTTTTGCGATATCAGACACCACAGATAAGCAAAACAAGTCCTCACAAAATCAGCATGCGACTGCGGGCTGCAGGATGGACACCTGCTTTACCCCTAGGCATAAATCCTCTTTAAGAGATGATCCTTGTTCCTTAACCTGCAGTGCTGCAGAGTTCTGCCCTTTAGAGGGAAATGTCTGGTTTTCTTGTTGTTGATTTTTCCAACCATTTTAGTATGTATTAGAGTTTTGATTTAGTTGAGAATATTATAAGGTCTTTTGCCTTTGTGAGGTAGTGTAGTATAGTGTAGTGTCTCTGGAAATATTCTTAAGAAAATTTGCTATGTAAGGAAAATATACCTTTACAGACTGTTCTTTTTCTTAAATTAATTACATTTGCGTCACAGTCTGATACTGTTATACTTGAGCACATTTGTTTTCCCCAGAGTTAATAATGGCCTCATTCAGTGGTTCGCTGTGAATCTTCTCTCAACATTAAGTGCATCCGTTGATCACTTTGTTCCCCTCTCTTTTCTCTCCCCTTCCCTTACTCTCTTCCTTCCCTTCTTTCTGTCTCCCACCCGTAACATACTTTTGTAGTCTGGAGTGGGGCACTTCAGGCATGCTTTCTGGCTATTGCCACTGTTCTGTGAATGATTTTGATTCCCTGTAATAATTTTGATTCTTTTTTGTTTGTTTCTTTCAGGTTCCACATTTGGGTAGAGTATATCTTCTAAACCTTCCTGCGATAAGAGTTCTTTCCTAGTAATTAAGCTTTTTTTGGGGGGGGGGTGTCTTTGAATGCCTAAAAATGTCTTTATATAACTAACTCTTATAATAGATCAATAGATTTATTGGCTGTAGAATTCTGGAATAGAAAATTTTCTTTAGAATTATGGAAGCATTGCTTCATTTCTGTCTTCTAGGGTTATTAAAAAAGTCAGATGTTATTTTGATTCTTGAACCTTGGAATGTGAACTGTTTTGTCTTTGGTTTATTGTGGTATTTTGTCTTTTCCCAATGTTTGAATTCATATTATATCTGCTTTTTTTCCTTTCTATTCTTTTCTTCACCTTTCTTTATTCTTCTACCTTACCCTCAGTGGACACTTTGAATTTCAATCTGGAAACTCTTGTCTTTTGTTGTAGGCAAAACAATTTATATTACTTTATTCTTCTAAGATATCTAGTCTTTCATTGATATATTGATTCAATGATACCCATCAGACTATTAAAATACATACAATTTACTGTTTTGATACCAAATATTTATGGAATGCAAAAGACCTCAAATAATGAAACACAATTTTCTGAAAGAATAACTAAGCTGAAGGACTTAAACTACTTGATTTGAAGGTGTACCATAAAGCTACAGTAATTAGGGCTTTGCGAAAGTATATTAAGGATAGACAGATAGATCAATGTAATAGAAAGTCTAACAGAGAAACAAATATCTAGTCAGTAGATAGTCAGTTGACTTCTGACCAGGGTGTCATAGTTCAGAGGGAAAAAGAATAAACTTTTCATGGTGATGGAACAAACTGGAGAAAAGTTTGGAAGAGAATAAGTCTTAATTTCTTCTTCACACCATACGCAAAAATTAGCTTGAGATGGATCATAGCTAAAATATGCCTGTACTACAAAGGCAGAAGTTCTATAAAGCTTCTAAAAGAAAGCATCCAAATACATTTGTTACAGGAAAAGATTTCTTTGACAAGACAAAAGAAATAAATTACCACTAAAAGGTGATAAAGTGGGTTTTACCAAAATTAAAAACTTCTGCTCATGAAAAGTTGTTTTTTAAGACAATACATAGGCAAGTCATGTATTGGGAGAAAACATTCATAGTGTATATATTGGACAAAGAACTTACACATATATAATGAACTACAACTCAGAACAAACCAGTTTAAAGTGAGTTAAAGATTCGAGTAGACACTTTACAAAGAAGGTGTAGGAATGAATAAATACGTACATGAGTAACATGCGTAACATCAGAGAAGTGGGAGTGTCAAGAACAATGACGCCAGTGAGCGCCCACCAGAAGGGCTAAAATTTAAAAGAGCACACAGTGTAATCAGAAGTCTCATATATTATTGGGAAAGTAGAAAATGTTACAACCACTTTAGAAAACTTTTTGCTAGTTTCTTATAAAATTAAACATACACCTACTTTATAATCAGGTAATTCTATTTTTTTGTTATTTACCCAAGATGAAAATATTTTCAGAAAGACTTGTATGTGAACATTCATGGAAATGTTATTCACAATAGTCCCCAAACTAGAAACAATGTGAGTTCAATAATGGTAAATAAATTATGGTATATTATTCTGTAAAGTACTTCTCAACAATAAAATGGACAAAGTACTGATATCTGCAGTCGTATTAATGAATATCTAAAAATGCTGAGAAAAGGAAGCAAGATACAAATGAGAATATACCAATTATATTTGTATGCAATGCCAGATTAGGTAAAACTGATATGTAGTATTTGAAATCAGAATAGTACTTGCCTCTGGGGAAGATTGATAAGAATGGCGCCAGAGCACTTTGTGGGAAAATGAGGTGTTCTATATCTTGTTGAGCTAGAAGGGTGTCTGCATTTGTCAAAATTCATTGAATTGTATGCTTACAATTTATACATTTTACTGCGTGTATATGATATTTCAGTTTGAAAAACAAGCCAGAAGTATAACAATGAAAATTATATGGATAGCTTTTTTACTTTCACTGAACAACAGTATTTGTGGTTTTCTGTCATTGTTCTCAAAGCTCCTATGTGTTTCAACAATTTTGAGGCTTGATATTGAATTGAGTTTATTGAATTCAGCTTTTCTACCTGTAGAATAATATTGTGACAAATTTTATTTCTGCCCATTTAATTTCCCTTGTCATGATATTTGAAAGAAACCTACAATGAAATTTTTAAGAAGGTTATCAAGTATAAAAAGATGATTAATCTAAAGAAGAACATCTGTTATATCACATCAGGAATACTGTACACCTTAAAGTAATTGAATTTCCCTGGAAAATATGTGAGGACATGTTGTTTTTATTGTAGTTGGAAAAGAAATTTTACTATTGTTTCTTTTCTTACTACAGCAAAGTATAAAGAAGAAAACCCAAATGGCCCATAGTCTTACTATCCAGATAGTTCATGTTATCCTTTAAAAAAATGAGTATTAGATGCTTCTGGTAAGAGAATACAATTGGTGCAGAAAGTTATAAAACAAAAGTAAGCTTCATTCCTTTAATATTTCTCTCCAAAGATAATCCTGTAAGTGTAATATGTTCTTACATTAAAACTTAATGTATATTAGAGTATATTATAATTTATATAAATCCTTAAAGAACATTTATACAAAAGCATTTTTATTATATATTGCTTTTGTAGCTTGATATATCTATTTTTTACTTAGTACATCTCAAATATATTTCTGAGTTAGCACATAACCTGTTCTTTCTCAATTATTTGTATAGTATTCATTACATGGTCTAGGTGTGTTATATATTTAACCTAGTTCCTTACTAATGGCTTTTTGGATTATTTTCATTTTTTTACTTAAAAACAATGTTCTGAAGAACAACTGTGCTGGTGAAATATATTTTTCTTAGAGTAGAAAATGTTTAATTCTCCATAGATTGCTAGTTTTCAGCTCTTCTGTTTTAGGAGAGATTAGAAGTAGCTGTGTCTTAGCCTCAGCACTGTTGCATTTCAGGCTGAAGAATTCTTTGTTGTGGTGTTAACTTGTGTGTGAAGAGATGTTTAACAGCATCCCTAGACTCCACCCACTAGATGCCAGTAGCACCGCCCCCAGAATTGCCCTGGTTAGGGGCACTGGTACTGAGAGCATTGCAGGTACCCACAGGTGGCTACTGTCACCGCTTTCCTGATTGAGGAGCTTTATGAGTCAGATGTAAGAGGTAAATGGAAGCCAAAAAAGGAGGGTTTGGGCATTAGCTGTTGGAGTTTCTCATAGAGTTCAGGGAGAACATCGAAGTTTTGGGAGCACCTGATAGCTATCGGAAACCAAACATCCCAGAATATTTTCTATCATGCATTCAGCAAATCGTTGTTGAAAATCACGTGGGCATGGATATTTCCTGTTGAAAAAAAGAGATGTGATTGCTACTTCGTAAAGCATAAGGTTTAGAGGTAGACACACACATACACATATAAAATTATTAAAAGTGTACATGCTATTGAAAGAAAAGAACTGGATGTTATGAGAGAATATAAGAGGGCCCTAATTTAAAAATGTGGGTGATAAAGAGGTAGTCCATGAAGTCTTCTAAACTTGAGCATGTTTTACTAGATTTGGAGAAAAGATTGGTAAGAGTGATCTAAGGAGAGGAAATAACATGTATTTGAAATTTCCAAGGTGGGAAATATTCAGTTTGCTATGGAATGAAGAGAATGCCAGCTTAAACGGAGAATGATTGAATGAAGAAGGAAAAGTGGATTTAAAATAAGGGTGGAAAAGTCACCATCTTTCTTTAAGGCTGCATAATATTCCATGGTATACATGTACCACAGTTTATTAATCCTAATATGAGGCAAATTCTTTACCGTTCAAGTGAAGGCTACAACCCATTTATTGCACAGGAAGACGGGGAAAGGGGAGAGGGAGGGAAGGGGAGGGAGAGGGTGGGGGGAGATGGGACAAAGGGTGAGATCACACTTGTGGTACATATT
>CAUYON010046974.1:0-12193 GCA_963573935.1 Arctocebus calabarensis
GGCGCCTGTAGTCCCAGCTACTTGGGAGGTGGAGGCAGGAGACTCGCTTGAGCCCAGGAATTGGAGGTTGCTGTGAGCTGTGATGCCACAGCACTCTATCCAGAGTGACAGCTTGAGGCTCTGTCTCAAAAAAAAAAAAAAGGGCGGCTCCTGTGGCTCAGTGAGCAGGGCGCCGGCCCCATATACTTTCGGTGGGGGGTTCAAGCCCGGCCTTGGCCGAACTTAAAAAAAAAAAAAAAAAAAAAAAAATCATTCTGGGTACTGCTATTAGGATGCATGTAACATTATAGAGAATTGTGCTTTTACTCTACAGCATAGGTGCCTTCTTCCAAAGCAAAACTATTTACTGGTATTCTCCCTGCTTTCTATTCAGGTCTCTGTATGCATTTAATTTATCTGAAAAATGTAGATCCATAGTAGAATATGAAGGTTCCAAACTAAATCTTATCTTCCCACTAATAGCTTTTCTTATCAACCACGAGATCACTGGGCCTTCCACACATTTGATCTGTCACTTTGTTTGAAATAATCCTTTACCCTAAAGTTCTCAACTGACTATTAATAAATTACGAACAAACAGCAAAAATAATTACCCTTTCACCTAAGAAAACACTGGTGACTACATCTTAATGGTCTACCAGTGACAGACGGCTTTCCCCACCATAACGGATGCAAATGTGTAACAGGATACGGTTAGGTTATTTTCACACGGGCCGTCACTTGTCACACAAATTACACGGACTTCTATTAGCTGCTTAATTCACAGATTAAAAATAAAAAAAAACAGATTCCACTCCCAATTACCTGCATGATCCTACATCTCCTGGGGGAGGCGGAAGCAACCTTCAGAACCATCCCCAAGGAACAGCGCATTTTCTGTAGGCATGACGATTCTCCCTTGCGTGGTGAAAATAATATTGGTCAAAGTCTTTCAAGGATTGAAAAGTCTTCAGAGGAAGAGAAGACTTGAGATTTTGAGAAAAGCCCAAATCTGGATGCCGGATCAGAGCAGGAACTCAGCGAGGCAGCTAGTGGTCAGTGAAGGCTGCAGGGAGCTGCTGGCTCCACACGAAGGCGAGGCGAAGGTCCAGGCTGGACAGAGCGGAGCCTTCCACCACATTCCAGGGAAGCAGTGACCGGGGACTGAAGGCTGAGGGGCCTGGGGCCTGAGGCTGCAGCTGTTTGGCCAACCTCAGTCCAGGGTTCTGTTGCCCTTTGAGGAAACCAGCAAATGTTTTACAAACTGACCTGGTTTTATTCACAGTTCTTCCATCTTAAAGTTGGCCTATTTTCCGTTTCCTCTTCTTGAATAACAATAATAAGAATTGCAGCTAACATCGATCTAGTACTTCTCATGTACCAGGCACTCTTCTGAACAGTTTCTGTGTATTAACACATGGAAATACAGAATCATTTCCTAGACATTTGATCTGGAGGCTCCTTAGCTACTGAGGTCGAAAGAGCCCCCGACCTCTCTATGTCAGGAGGAATGAATACATTGCCACCTACCAGCCGTGAGAACTTGAGCGAGTCTCAGTCTCAGTTTTCTTATCAGTTAAGGTTAAGATGAGAGATGATGAATAGGTTTCTACACGAATGTCAGCTGTGATCCAACTGAGCTATCTCGGCACAGTGTTGAGTAAGATTCTGAGCCACTATGGGAAAGTGCCACAATCAATTAGTTATGTCTGCAGGGATGGGCACAGAGGAGGACAGGCGTGTAGTCTGTTTGGCCTCTTTTGACTAAGGCATCCCTAAGGCCCTTCCTGCTCAAGGTATCTGAGTTCATGGTTCTAGCCTAACTGCCTTGCTAAGTGTAGTCTCTTTATGAAGAGAAAGAATAAGAATTAGCTTTGGAACTTCAGAGATCTCATTTCCATCATTGAGTATATGGCCTTGAACAAGTAATCTCCTTAAGCCTTACTTTATCTACAAAACAAGGATAATAGTATTTAACCTCCTACTTATCTTAAGGATTAAATAAGTGTGTAAAATACCAAGGATAATGGAGCATCTGGCATACCATTGGCTTTCAGATATTATCCTCATCATCATTAGTTGATCAACTGCAAACTGGATTAATTTGTAACTAAGAGAACATATGCTTAGGATTAAATTAAAACTGATGAAATAATGTGTTTCTTGAGGATGAAACTTGAGCTTCTTCTCAAGAAAATATCATTTAAATTTTTATTAAGGGAAAATTCCAAAAATATATAAAAATGGAGAATGTTGGGCGGCACCTGTGGCTCAAGGAGTAGGGTGCCAGCCCCATATACCGGAGGTGGTGGGTTCAAACCCGGCCCCAGCCAAAAACTGCAAAAAAAAAAAAGGGAGAATATTATAATGAACCCTCATCACCGAGATTTAAGAGTTATCAGTTTGTGGCTAGTCTTGCTTCCATCCACTGATCACTCTTCCAGCCCACCTGGATTTTTTTTATAGAATATGATTCCAGATATCATACAATTTCATCTATAAACATGTCAGCATTTAGCTATACATGATAGAAACTCTCAGGTTTTTGTGTAATTTTAAAAGCATTTGTTTTTAATTGAATGAAATAGAAACAGCAAGACATGATTAGAAAATTCTTTCCTGCCTCAGCCTGTACCTCAGCAGCTAAGGCGCCAGCCACATACCCTGGAGCTGGCGGGTTCAAATCCAGCTTGGGCCCGCCAAACGACAATGACAACTATAACCAAAAAATAGCCAGGCATTCTAGCGGGTGCCTGTAGTCCCCGCTACTTGGGAGGCTGAGGCAAGAGAATCACTTAAGCCCAAGACTTTGAGGTTGCTGTGAGCTGTGATGCCACAGCACTCTACTGAGGGCGACATAGTGAGACTGTGTCTCAAATAAAAGAAAGAAAGAAAATTCTTTCTTCACATTCCTAATAACATTCCAGAAAAGTCACCAACAAGTGTATGTATTAAAAAATAATAATAATAAGAGACTGGCTCAGAACACCACGTGGGGACCATGGTGCACATGATTTATTACAGCTACACAAAGTGAGTTATTTCATTCTTTGAGATATTTATGACACTGCTAAAACACTGAATACATCAACATCAGAATTAATCATGAATAATATTTAATTAGCGCTTGACAAGGATCAATTTGGCAACTCTTTTTGTTCTTTCTCCTTCCCCCAATAGAAAAATAGCCATAAACTAAAGTGTTTTATTTTTTCCATCTGCTTCTGGTAAAGCGCATCCCTGAATTGCTAACTTAGTTGAGATCTCCTGAACTTTCATATACCCAGGTAATTAGACTCAGATGCTGTCCGGACTGCGATTATAAATCAAGTCTGTGTATGTAAGCAGAAAACAGACTGCTCACACCAAGAGCGGGTGTCACTATTTCTCACAGACCTGCCTGTGGAGCAAACAGGCCCCCAAGTCTGAGCAGAGTGGGAAGAAGTTTTCATGTTGTTCCTATGCCATGGAACGCTACTCTCCTCTCCCGGAAAGCACTGTTTATAAGCTTAATTTTTTTTTTAAAGAGACAGAGTTTCACTTTATCGCCCTCGGTAGAGTGCTGTGCTGTCACAGCTCACAGCAACCTCCAACTCCTGGGCTTAGATGATTCTCTTGCCTCAGCCTCCCAAGCAGCTGGGAGTACAGGCGCCTGCCACAATGCCCAGCTATTTTTGTTGCAGTTTGGCCGGGGCCTGGTTCAAACCCTCCACCCTCGATATATGGGGCTGGCACCCTACCCACTAAGCCACAGGCACTGCCCATAAGCTTAATTTTTTATTTACAAAAGAAAACAGGACCTTTTAGGTACTTAAGCAAAAATTCTGCCTAGAAATAGAGTAGGCACGAATCAGGAGACTCAAACACGTGGTACAAACCAGGAGATTAAGACACAGGGAAGGTACACGGTGATGGCTCCTTTCCAATCAACCTGTTAACATCCAAAGTACTTGGTGTCCCAAAGACTTTTGTGACAATGTTTACCACTTCCCAATCAGTGTTCTACAGGGGAAAGATTAAGAGAACTTTTAGCTCATTGTTTCATTACAATATATGCATTCATTTCATTTCAACAACTCAGCAACATTTGTTTCTGTTAACTTAATGTTTTACATTGTTGCCCAGGTGCAGTGGTTCACACCTGTAATCCCAGCACTTTGGGAGGCCTAGGCAGAAGGATGGCCTGAGCTCAGGAGTTTCAAATGGAGCAGGACTATGTTTGAAAATTTAAAAATTTAAAAATTAGTTGGGCATGGTGGCATGCCTGTAGTCCTAGCTACTGGGGAGGCTGCGGTAGGAGGATGGCTTGAGTTCAGGAGACTGAAGTTACAGGGAGCTATGATCACACCCCTGCAATCCAGTCTGGGCAACAGAGTGAAACACTGTCTCTAAATAAATAAATAAATTGTGGAGCTAAAGGCTTTTTTGAAGACCTCTTAAAAGAAGTGTTAAATGGTTGTTTTTAACTTAAAGGAAGGGTGTCAACCTAAGGGATCTCTTTTCTTTATCGCTCTTATGTCAAGTAAAACTAGGGTTGAAATGTCTATTGGAGCCAGAAACTGTCACCTTAGGAAGACTGGGGAAGAGGTAACATTTGTTAAGGTGTTCTATGCACCAAGTATGGCACATCCGGTACCCAATGTAATCCTCACGGCAACCCCGAGATGGAGCTCAGGTGTCACATGGGGTTTCCAGAGTCACTAAACTAATACAAGTGAGATAAAGGTCCAACCCCAGGCCCTTCTGACACCACAGTCCAAGTTTGTCCCACACCAGCCTATCCCCTATAATGAATCTCCCCTCCTCACAATTATGCTAACGAATTTTAATTGAGTATTATGTGCTAAGTCCACCAAGGGCGACAAAGTGAGACCCTATCTTAAAAAAAAAAAAAAAAAAATTACATGCTAAGAACTTTCTATGCATCAGCTCATTTCATCCTCACTGTCTGTTGTCTTATTCCCCTTCTTGCTGATGAAAAAAAGGGTTAAAAAGGATGAGCGACTTGCTGGTGGTTACACAGGGAAGTCACCTGACTGCAGGGACTCCTTCTTAGCCACTCTGCTACACCTACCAAAAAAGCAAACGGGGCCACAGCCTCACAATTTCATGAAAGGTGCGGATACTTTGCAATTGTGAGTGCCCATAAATTTGCAAATACGGTTGACTGCCTGGGCAAGTGCTGGATGAATCTTGCTCCTTGTGAGGGCACACATCATTAGAATTGTAAGCCCTGAAACAGAATATTCCACGCACAACAGAGCTCATGAGGTCGCAAGTAAACGATAGGTACAAACTACAGTTGAATGATTTTTCACAGCGGGAAGGAATGGTACGATAGGAACTGGCTAAGCTGAGCTCTTACAAGATATGATTAAAATGAAAATTCTATCTGCTTTTACCCTTTCTGTGCCACATGCTGAAATTTCCCCCGCTCCTGGCTTGGGAGATGAGGTCAGGGGATCTTGTTTCTGCATCAGTGACTGTTCCACATGCAACCTGATAGCTTCTGGAAACAAACCAACAAATACAAGATCCTTAGAGTATGTTATTTTAATTAAAGGAGGGTCTGGCGTGGAGGGGGGGAGCAGTAAGCCCCAGCAGCCAACCCGAGTTCCAGGTGAGAAGCTACCCATGGCCATCTTCCGATCCCCTTTTCTGCCTCCAAATCACAGACCCTCACGGGGCCCAGTTATGCTTTGAACTAATCAAACTGGGTCACCCCACCTAGAACCTCGCACACGACACTTTCCAAATACGCCTTGAGAATGGAAAAGTTAGTGCTTTAAAAGCAGCAAAACCTAAAAGAGAGGCTGGAAATGTAAGAGGGCTTTTAAAAAGAAAAAGAAAAAAAGAAAAGTCTAGACTGTCAAAAAGAATTAATTGGCATTGTTGTAAAATTGTATTGCATGGCGAGAATACAAATATTATTCATGTTAAGGAAAGGGTTGACCTAAGATGTGATTTATAGGCACTTCAAATGCAGCACGGGAAGTAAAAGGAAAAATTAGGGTGCAAGGTCACGGAGTAGACAAGAGTCAACTTAAGGGTAAAGTTAAAAACTTTAAGAAGGGAGCACACAGTTCAGCCTGTCATGTTAAATTAAGACGTGTCCTCACTTTGAAGAAATAGAATAAGTCAAATATTAAGGTGGGTTTGTTAGTAAAGGCGCTTTCTTAGCAACAGGCAAGGAAATAGGAATAATTTTTACTGGGATGAGAAATGCCAAAGGGATGTTTCATAAAGAAAACGGAGAGGAGGTTTGATGCAATCCATGAATCAACCGCGTTATCAGTCAGTAATGTGAACAAACAACAGTTACCAGTTTAAAGAATCTAGAGACTCTGCTCTGAGCAAGGAATCCAAACTGAATTTTGTTTCGTGTTGCTTCATTTTTTATTAGGACGGTCTCAGTTGGTTCGGACCAATCCCAAGTTTATCAATGGCCAGGAAGAAGTGATTGAAGCAGAAAGCGATGTTGGGTATTGCGGAGGCCAGGACTCAGCTCTCTCGAGTCGCCCTGCTGTCTGCTGTGTTTAGAGCCCATTTGTTTTCTAAATTGTCTTTTTTTTTCTTTCCAGTTCACGTGAAAGTTTCCGAAAGAACCACTAGAGGGCAGAGCTTTGCGATTAATTGCAAAGAAATTAATTGCTAAGCCAGCCCGGCTTCCAGCGGCTGTAACTGTGTCCCCTAAGCCAAAGGCCACATAAAATAAAAGAGCCAAGACCTCTGAAGGGCTCAGTAATCCTCCTAGGAGAAGGAAACCAGGGCTCTGGCACCTACGGGCACAATTACTGCCAGATAAAGTGCAGCCCGGGATGGGGAACTCCGTGCTGAAAGGGATGAGGGCAGCTGAGGCCCAGAGATGGTGAAAGGGATGGAGAGGAGGCCACAGGCTCAGAGACACTGAGGCAGCCCAGCAAGCCCCCTGGGCAGGGGCTGCCCTGGTGGACGCAGCCCTCCCATGTCCCCACCTTCACCTGTCCCCTCGTCCATTTCACAGTGGTTTCATCTGCATATAAAAATGGTGGGTGAGAAAAAAACAAGAAACCCAGGGCATGAACTCTGGGCTTAAGGCACCCTCTGAGCCCCCACTGGGTCTACTGGGCTGTTATCCCAGAGCGGCCAGAGTCCTAGTTGGAGCATCTGGAGGGCTGCCGTGGCCACTCAGCAGCCACCTTTGTCTCCCACAATACCCAATCCTTCTGGCCTCCCAGAGCGTTCTCATGCTGGTGGACGGGGGCATGTGCCCTTGGGCCCCTGAGTCCTTTCACTGCTCCTGCCCCTGCCTGGGCACCTGAGCACAGGGCTGTGCTGATTACCAGTCATCAGCACCTACCCTTGCAGTAGAAGGGTGCTCAGGAACCCAAGTCCTTGCATTGTGTCTATCCGAGAGAAATCTGATCTCAGATAAGGGTGTGGACAGGGGCAATGGGAATGTTCTCTTTTCTGTCAGGGAGTTAGAATCCTGGACGAGGTGTACTTAAAGCTTTCATCCAGGCAGCTTCTGAGCCCACCTGTTAGAGGACGAGAATAGAACCCTCCCCTCTCTCACTGTCAAAGTGAATGAGATGATGTGGGTAAATATTAGCACATGGGCTGGCACGTATGATAATTATTATTGTTGTTATTAATATTAATGTATAGTTTGGGCAATGCAGGGCCTCTCCCTCCTGCCGTTCAGCTTCAACCACATGTTCCCAATAAAACCCAAGCCTGGTGTCACACAGCAGGACGAGCATAAGCTTGGAGACAGGAGCTTACCAGCTATGCAAGCTGCTTGAGAACTTGGGAAAGTTACGTAACATCTCTTGACCTCAGTTTCCTCATCTATAACCTGAAGGTAAGAAGAGTACCTCTAGGACTGGTGGGAACAGGAAAGATTAAATTGACTATTTGCATAAAGGCCTAACAGAAACAAGAATTATGACTTTTGTGAAAGTAGGTACTTGGGCAACTTGTTAATTATCATAGAGAATAGATACGCCTGAGGAAAGAGCATTATGTTTAAGCTAAATTAGAGCTCTGGGATGACCAGTGGGTCTCTTTAAGTAATTCAGGTAGGCTCTTCTGTTTTTTAGCCACTACCCACCCAGCCACCCCCCACACACACAGCAAATTCTCAGAACTATTCAGGGGAGTGGGAAAAGCCTTGAAATCCATTCAATCCTTGCTCTGACATTTACTGCCTACGTGACCTCAGGCAAATCTGTGGAACAATAGAAAACCTCCCTCCATGGGGAGATGGTGAAGATCCAATGAGAAAGTACATGTAGAAAACGACTTTAAAAAAAAGTAACAAAAAAATTCAAAAGTCCAATCATCATAATCCTTCTGCCCCCCACACAAAAGCAGCCCCCAATGAAAGGACGTACAGGTGACGCAGCCTAGTGAGGGACTGAAATAAACATTTTTTAAGCTAACATCGGTTACCCATCATCGTCTAACTGAAATCTGAGTCTAATGATGGTTTGTTTATCCAGTTCTAGCAAACTGGGTAATATACTCCTCCACCTTCCATTCGATCCTTGCTCTGATCAAATGATCAAATTATTCCAGAGCTCTGACTTACACACCATTTTCCCTCTTGCAGCCGCCAACGGGCATTAGCACACTTCTAGTCTAACCCTAGGGCTTGGGTTTTAGGCCAAGTTCCCCACGGGGATCTGCCAAAAGGGAAAAGGCCCAGGCAGCTCTGCCTATAATCATCAGTGATCACAGGATCGTTTCTTGAGGCTGACAACTTCACCCCACAGAGAGGACCTCAGGGGGTTAGGTCACCCATGGCCGGGAAGGCAGAGGAGTCTATTGCCCAGGTTGCTGGGATTGGATAAACAAACCATCAGCACTCAGATCCAACCCTCAAACGGGCAAAGCCGGTCTTCAGAAAGAGCACTCAGTCATACTAGGTTTATTTAAAAATTCCTCCCAGGGCCGTCCTTATAATAACCCAGGCAGTGGTTTCTGTGAAAGCTGGATTAGATTGTCCTGCCCTGCCTTTTAGAAGTTTCCACGACAGATGGGGGAACACAGCTTTAGAGGAAAGCACGGCTTACATCCGTCTGTGTTCATTATGGGCCCCGTCCTCCGAAATGCTATATGTTATCTTGAGCCTGTTTGTTTTTATCTGTCAGAGTGGTTTATTGTTAGGGAAATACGGTGTCAGCTGTCTCTTCCCCACCATCAAAGCCACTTCATTAAAGTTAATAGTGTTTGACTTGCAGAGATCTCTTACTGAGGTAACCCAAGGAAGCCCCTGCTGGCTGTTATTTTTCCGGCAGTAAAGGCACCAAAGGGATGCAATAACTACATTAATCTTTTAAGAAGAAGAGAGAGAAAAAAAACCATTGTCTGACTCTATGTAGTAGGTGCTCAATAAATGCACCTTGAATTCATGAGGCTAGATAACTCTACCCTCCCTTTTGGGTTAGGGTGTGGAACTAAATGACCTGGCTCCTGACCCTGCCACTTAAGGGACTACTGTCTGGTGGCTTGTCACCTCCCCAGTCTGAACGTCACTCTACTTATCCTAGAAATCAGGGGGATGGATTATGTGTAAGGCCCTTTGGTCCGACAGTAATCTCACAATGGACCTTGGTATAGGAAAGCAGGTAAAAGCAAATGTATTTCCGAAGTCTCACCACCTCAGCATGTCCACCTTCTTCCATAGTCACCACCTAGACCCTATTCCTATCCCTACTCCAGGGGTTTCTGAGCAACCTCTGTGGGTTACCATACCCACCCTGGATTCTGTGCTTACATAACCCAGAGTCAAACCACATTAATTAGTGTAGTAACTTTATGGAAGAGACTCTCCTCGGTGCTATAGTCTTTTTGTTTTTGAGACAGAGTCTTGCTCTGTCACCCTAAGTAGAGTGCCATGATGTCCTAGCTCACAGAAAGCCCAGACTCCCAGCCTCAAGCAATCCTCTTGCCTCAGCCTCCCAAGTAGCTGGGATACTCAGGTCCCGTCACAAGGCCTAGCTGATTTTTCTTTTTTTTTTTCTTTCTTTCTTTTTCTTTTTTTTTTTTTTTTAAGAGACACAAGATCTCACTCTTCCTCCAGCTGGTCTCCAACTCCTGAGCTCAAGGGATCCATCCACCTCGGCCTCCTAGAGGTGCTAGGATTACATGCGTGAGTCACTGCCAGAGCCAGCCAGAGGGATCGTTTGTATGAAATAGTTAGGGCTTTGCTTCATTTTCTGTTTCTTTACCTTCTAACCGCTGCCTTCAACTGTGTGCTATCATATTGCCCTTCCCTCCTTGAGTAGAGGAATCTCAGACAAGTTCCAGCACCTTGGGGTCACTGTCACGTTTTACCAGTGAGTTCAGTGTATGTTAGTCTTGACTCAATGTAAGCCTCGCCCCTTCCATCTGCAGCAGGGCAGGCTGGAGCTGGAAGTGGGACTCGAGGATGCATCTTCACCCCAAGGTCCCCCTTTGGGTGGGAGAACCAGCTCAAACCCAGCAGCCCTGCACCAACATGCTCTGGAAGTGGGCCTCTTGAGGATGCATCTTCACCCCGAGGTCCCCCTTTGGGTGGGAGAACCAGCTCAAACCCAACAGCCCTGCACCAACATGCTCTTAACCATGACACGCCGGGACATCCTTGCTACAGCAACCAGTGGTCACACGGGCTGCCCCACGGCCCTCCCTCTCTGCACCCTGCGATTCCTGTGCAGTTCTCTTCTCTGCTCCAGGAGGCCAAGAGACAGATTCGCCAGCCCTCTGACCAAGCAGACGTCCAGCCTGAAGCCAATTTTCTCTTTTTGCAAGGTAGAAGAAATTTCTCCCCTCATTTACCTTATTAAGGGAATTACCCACCCCCTCTCTCCAAACAGCCAGACCACATCCCCTTCCTTGTGAAAAGAGAAAATCATGAACCCTGTTCCTCCAGAAGGGTACAACACAGAGAATTCCCTCTCACTTTCCCTTCTCCTATTGTGTCTGCAAAAGGCCTGCAAGATAAAAGAGGAGGCTGAGTCAACAACTGGAGGCAGGAGAACCCAGGGGGCTACCCCATAGCAAACTGGGGGGAAAGTGGGAGAAGGATAAGAGGGGAAGGGGGAGGGACCACAACTGTCATTGGCTTTCGTTGAAATGTTACATTTGCAACTGGGGCTCTAGTTGCCAAATCCAATACCACAGAAAAAATCCCACCAAACATCCTGTACACATGTAAGACTAGGCTAGCTATCAGAATATATTTATGTTTATACATGTGGCTCAGCCTTGGATGGGTACCAGCATAGTGCACCTGTGTAAAACTCTCAAGGATCCCAAGCCACATGTTTCATTTTATGTTTTGGCCCAAGTTTCTTAGGGAGAAAATAAAACCAGAGCAAAGAGAACTAGCCATTCATTCATTCGGCATTGCCCTTGGAGCCTTTCCTTGAACTGGTATGACGCTTTAGCATTACTTTTCAAATAACTTTCCTATACACTAGCTCATTAGGATCCGCACAGTAACCTCCCGAGATGGTTAAGGTGCATACCATCACTGTTTTACAACCAAGAAAACAGAAACATAGCAAGGTCGCCTAGTCCCACTAGTTAAGTGTCGGGCAACAATTAAAATTTAAATAATCTGATTTCCAGCCCCAGGCTTTTTTTTGTTTGACCAAATTATAACCAAAGGAATCTGATTTCCTTGTAGCTGCCATACATCCCAGATTTTTTTTTTAATAATTTTATTGAATCATAATTATGTACATTGGTGCAATCACAGGGCACGATTCATATACATTCAGAAATATTTTGATTGTACTGTTATAGATATCCTTCATGGCATTTCCTTGATCACTATATAAAGACATTAATACTCTACCTTTAATAAGTTTTGCCAATACCCTGCTAAGATGCACCGTAGGTGTGTTCCCACTAATTGCCCTCTCTCTACCCCTCCTCCCCCCCCCCCCCCCCCCCCCATACCCCAAACCCCGGTTACAGGGGGGTAAAATTGTGTTTTGCAGAGAAATTAAACGATAAATTAAATGCCATGAATTATATCTTTATAATTTTTATCAAATTATTTCTGTATTTATTTGAATCGTTCCCTGTTATTTGAAAAATGTAAATCCCATTATTTTTATCTTAAAATTTTTTAAAAAAATTTTTCTTATGTTTATGTATTGTGGCCGTGTTTTTGAACAAATTTAAAAAATTTTTATAAAAAAAATTATTTAAAAAAAAAAAAAAAAAAAGAGTTGGGCAT
>CAUYON010046978.1:0-17135 GCA_963573935.1 Arctocebus calabarensis
AAAAAAAAAAAAAAACAAGGTTTTCACCACATATTTTAATATAAGTTTATTTTCAGCAACATAAGACTCCAACTTCTGCTTATAGGAATACCAGTGGATAGAGCATGAATTTGGACAAAACCATATTTGTTCATTGGCTCAAAAATGTTCTTTTCCTAAGGGTAAAAATTGCTTAATTTCTTTAATTTACTGTTTCCTTTTAACTAAAATAGCTAACTCATATTTTTGATTGAAAAAATTATATGAGAGCCGTTAGTCATTTCCAGTTATACAATTGATAATGGTAATAATTCTTATCATTAATAATATCCTGTATTTTATTGGCTGCTTTACAATGAATGTGTTTTTTAAAATGAAATGCTAATAATAAGAACAAAATATTTATGTATCTATATTAAGCCTTTGGGGCAGCAAATAGTACTTTTTCAATACATTAAGGTTTCATCTTTAGTTTCCAGGGTCACCTCAAAAGTTAGTCACCTTCATGAAACTTCCATTTATTGTCAGTCAGCATTTATATGAAGCAAATGACATCAGTTCCATTGAAACATGCATCTATTTCAAAAATTAGAATCTAATAGCTCTGGAAATAGTCACTCCCTGATCTCAAATGTAACTAATATTGTCAAATATATCTGAAAATTATGCCTCCAGTATAAGCCAAAGTTTATGACTTAACATGTCAAAGGAAGTATCATATTTGCAAAGAATCGGTATCAAAAGATTATTATAGGTTGACTGAAAAATTATCAGGCAGGTTTTAGGAATGTTGAAGAATTTTATCTTCTTCCTCACCATAATAATAATATTATTACTTAAACCATCTCAGTTAATATTTCTCCATGTAGATTCAGAATTTTCAGTTGAAAAGATAACACGAGTAAAATCCCTATATTTGAATTTTTTCTTGTGTATTCTAGAGAACCAAATTAAAAACAAAAAACAAATGAATGTGTTCATTATAGCAGATTCACTAATAATTTTGAACTCATTTGTTATACTGTATAATATACATAAAGGTTTATTTTATTATTTTAAAAGAAAGCAAAGAGAAATGAGGTAAATGTCTGATTCCATGAAATAATTTTAATTGTTTATTCTGTAGGAAATATTTACTTCATAAATTCAAAAATATTCAATCTAAGAAGAACATTAATATACAGTCAACTTAAGTTTGCCAAAAAATTTATTAACAAAATGAAATATTTTAAAAATAAATATTTAACATATTTTTCTAACAATTATAGTTTTTTCTAATCTGATCTATTATTTTAATATCAAACAACTATTTCATTATTAGAAATAAACAATATTTATGAAAAAGGATATTTTGCACTCATGTGATTCTAACAGTAATATTATTAAAACTTAATTGCAAATTTTGAAATGCTAAAGCAGTGCTTTTGAGTTAATACCCAAAAGATGTAAAATTCTTCAGCTATGAAATACTTTTGAAAATGCATTAATGTTGCTCATGGTTTTCACTAGGATGAAGAATAATATAACAATTGGGCTAAGATCTGCATAAATGAAAGTCATGACTGTTCCATACACCACAGTTATGAGTGAGCAAATACCACAGACTCACAAGATTTAAAACACAGCATTTAAAAATTCCTTTATTAAGCCATAATTCCATAAACTCATCATCAGAATTACTGTTGTTTAGAATTTAATAATAATTAATGTAACAAAATTGTCCATAGCCCCAGTGTACTAGTAATGCATTGATGATTTTCATACTTTGAATAAAAATAGGATGGCAGAGTCTTCTTACATTTTGGAAACTGGAGCCACTTAGCATTACATCATGTCAAAAAGCATATGGCAGATCTAATATTTTTCTTAAATGTTTATCGAGTCATTAAAAAGAAGATAAAAGAGAATACCAAAGAATAAGCAAGGAGATAGAGTGATTTATTTTTTGTTGTAAAAAGCTGAAACTATTCTGATACAAAAGCTAAACTTACTAATTGTAATACAAGAAAGATGATATTCATTCATGTGATGATTCTGTTGTATTCTATATGATAGTTATGTCAGAATAACTGGAATGCTTTATTATTAACCAGATCAGCCCAATTGTTTATTGCTAACATAAATTAGTATTAATGACTAAGTTTAGGAATGGAAATGATTAGTAATTGGAATAAAGTTTTCATTTGAAATTAAGGCTATTTGTCTTTATAGATTGCAAGGCCAAGTATTTCTAATGCACCATTAATAAAGTAGATCTACCTGGCTACACATTAGAATCACCTCCTGCAGGAAGAAGCACAAGGGGATATTTTAAAAATATTCTGATGTCTAACCCCTACCTCACTTACATCAGATTTGTGAAATTGAAAACCAATCTCTGTTATTCTTTTTCTAATAGCAAGTAATTCTAAAATGCAGTAAGAATTAAACAACACTATCAGTGAATAAATTCAACTATAGATAAACTTGGCTATGGTTGCAGAAAAGATTGGAAACTAAAGATGTTGTGTATAGTTTTTAACTGCATGAAAATAGCTTCATCAAAAATTTTGACAAGAAAAATGTAACTTTTTTCCTCTCAATATGTTATTCCACATATGAATGATTTTGAATATTATAGTAAGTAGGAAAAGAGCAGATCATTAATAAATATTACAAGGACAGTAAAGGACTTCTTTACTCTCATTTCTTATCTGAGTCATTCAGACATCTTTTTGCATTTGAAGATTTGGGCTATTATGGAATTAAATTTCTCACAGGATGTAGCGTAATATATCCTTATCATAAATCGTGACTCTTAAATTAGTATAGCTCCGTGTTCTTTTTTTTTCTTTTCTCTCCGCTTTTCTTTCTCTTCTTAAAAAATAAATGTCTAAGTGTATATAAATAAGCCATTAGTAGGTAGCATTTAATGTAAAGAGGAAGCTCACCTAATACCATGTTCTATGCACAACAATTGTGTCTAAAGCGTCATATTAAAACACAGAGAATATCTGCAGTTGGGGTGAGTTCATATATGAGATAAAACATTGCTTTACTTTTCTCATGGGTGTTGAAATAAGTGTTTTTGTAAGATTTAAAGATTCTTTTGATGGCAGGGCACATCAACACTTTGACAAGTACAGACGAAAGGTGAAGAACTCTTTGTGTTACTTCCAGCTGCAGAGGAGGAAGGTAACCAGAGGATGCCACACTGAGTGTTTGCTGCGGGGACAGAGAAGTGCAGGCTGGAGCTGTGCCAGAGAGCTCTGTGTGTGGCCAGAGGGTGGGGTTTACTAGGTTCCCTGAGCTCCCTGCAGATTGGAGAACTGAAAATGTCATGGCCTCGGAGACAATGAAGTGCTGCAGTTGTCCCCATTTGTCTCGTACCTGGCCCCAAAGAGTGGAACCTCAGTGAGAAAGGTGGTTGAGGTGTACGTACAGAGTTCCCTGAGGGTGGATGTCTGATACAGTCAGTGATTGGAGGTGAAACCATTAGTGAAAGGGAATTGGGAGTTTTTAGTCATAATTTCAAAACTTCCATTCCAAGGTTTCTTTCTGAATCAAGACTTTGCCCGCTACATGTTAAAAATCAACCTCTTTGATGTCTTGACATCAATTCTGAGCTGGCATATTTGGGGTACTTGAATAGCTTAGATAGTAGAGGAGTGTAGAGTATGGGTTGCCCTAAATAGCAGAGAAAACTTTATGATGAAAGTAGAAAGAAAGAAACCAACTAGAAGCGTGAAGCATTGCTGAAGGCCAGCTTTTAATTTGGTTGGTGTTAGCCAGGAGAATAAATCAGTAATGGCAGGGAACTCCAGTAATATTTTTATTGACCTGTAGGGTATGCTAAATGTATAAGTCTTGTTTGTTATGAGGACATTACAAATACTTCCTTGATTAATAAATAATCAAGTGCCAATCTATTATCAACAGTATTTTGCCAGGTTCTCTGGCCTTGATTAAGCAAGCTCAATATCTTTGGTGCTTTAGAAATATGAAATAACAGAGTTAGCTGCTTGTGGATTAGCATCAGTGGTTTTTGACTGCTGGTTTGGGAAAATGGTCACTGCAGCAGCTCCAGCAGTCCCAGAGTGGCAGAGAGTCCTACTGTGACACGTACAGACACAGCACATCAAGCACATCTGTCCAAAGTGATGGACAGACTGTGGTAGTGCCACAGTACAGCCCTGTGGTATTATATTTAGTTTGGAAAGGTGTGCCTTACTCGCCTCCCTTTAGGTAAATGGAAATTCCTGAAGTCTGGGACTGGAGGAAGACAGTGGTTTCCTTGTGTACATGGCGAGTTTGTGAGTCATCTTTCAGCTGATGTGGGATCTGCTACATATTGACTAGACAGAGAGCAGGTGCCACTTGCCGTTAGGGGGCCCTTCAGGTACAGAAGATGTGGTGCTCTAGAAGTTTTAATTTTTGAGTATTTCCTCTCTCCAGGAGAGTTACCAGTTGGATAAAAGTGTAGTATGGAAAATATGACTCAGGCTTGTGGCAGATACACTAGTTACCAACAGCCAATGCATGAAAGACTAGTTCAGTCAAAGGCACATCTATGTTGGATGTGTAAATATCCAAAGGAAGTAGGGATGTGAATTAGCTCAACCTCTATAGAAGACAGTATGGAAATTTTTTCTTCTTTTTAAAATTAGTTTTTACTAAATCATAACTTTGTACATTGATGCATTTATGGGGTTCAGAGTACTGCTTCAATATACAATGTGAAATGCTTACATTGAACTAGGTAACCATCCGTCACAATTATACTCATTTCTTAATAGTTTTGAAATGTACCATTGCATCATGCACTTCAGGTGAGGTCCCCACAAACGCCCTCCCTTCCCCCATAAGCCCCTCATCTCCTCTCTCTCCTCTTCCCTTCTACTAGAGATTTTTCAAAGAACTAAAAGTAGACTTATCATTTGATCCAGCTTTCCCACTACTAGGTATTCACCCAAAAGAAAAGAAGTCATTATATCTAAAGGACACCTGCACTTGCATATTTATCATGGCACAATTCACGATTGCAAAGATGCACAATCAACCTAAGTGCCCATTGATGCATGAGTGAATAAAGAAAATGTGGTATCTATAAATATATGCCATGAGATATGCTCTTCCATGAAAAGGAATGAAATGATACCTATTGCAGCAACTTGGATGGAATTGGAGGGAATTATCCTAGATGGAGTAACTCAGGAATGGAAAACCGAATACCGATGTCCTCTCTAGATGTGAGAGCTAAGCTATGTGTGTGCAGGTGCACACAAGGTCGTAATGTGAACACTGGAGACTCAGAGGTAGGGAGGGTGGGAGGGGAGTGAGGGAAGAAAAAGTACCTATTAGGTACAGTGTCTGCTATGCAGGTGACAGGTACACTAAAAACCCAGCCTTCACCATTATGCAATTCATCCTGGTAACAAAATCCACATGTACCCCTGAAAACTATTGAAATAAAAAAAATATTCAAGGGACTAGGGGATGGGTTTGGATTTTATTTGTCAAGTTGGCTTTTGGAAGGCAAGTGGCACAGGCACTATTCAGATAGGAGGAACTGAGTCTTTCTAACTTTGAAAAAAATTCAGGTTCTCAATCTTATTTCTGATTGGCTATCCATCATTTGAACCATCTGGGTGTTAAAGAAATAAACTCTTCACCACTCTCATTCCAAGGTCTCCCTCTGAAACAAGATTGTGGCCTCTAAGTACATTGATGTGCAATGGTACTTAATGCCCACACACATTGGCTTGGGGTGCTGCATTGTTTGAGTGATTAGTTTGCTCAATAGTGTGGTTTGGGGGAATTCTGGCAGAAGATATTCATTCTCTTGACCCTTTGTAATTAAAAGGTGAGCCATTGGTCTTCATGAGTGTGATTGTGATATCTCTGGGTCCTGGGGTTCATAAAGTTTGTTAATAACAGCTTCAAAGAGGCTTTTACCCACTCCCGAAAAACATTTACAGACCAGGGTACTATTTCTCTACTATGAAAGAGCTAAACTAACACCTTCCTTTACAAGAGGTGGCCTGAAACCAGGGCTCTGCCCAAATAATAATAAATCCTGGGTTAGGACTCTGTCAAACACAGGCTATTATAAGAAACACAGAGGAATTCCAACCCTGAAAAGTATGGCTCAATTAGTAAACCAAAAGCAGTCTTGCCAAGAGCTATCAAAGCATCAGTAGTCATAGCTATGCTATTCTGCCTATTTCACTAAATGTTTTATAGGATTTAAAGATTCTTTTGATGTGGAAGGAAATAGCACACCGACGCTTGGACAGATGAAAGGCAGAACTCTCTGATACTTGCAGCACGAAATGAAAGGAAGCTTTTAGGTGCACCCAGGAGCAGGTACACCAGAAATAGCGACTCAGAGAGGGCAGGTTCTCTACTGCAAGCCAGATGGGGTTAGTTAGGTATTCCAGGATCCATGTGGATTGGTTAATTGGAAAAAGTTCCTGAGCACCATGGTTTAGGAGCTCTCTCTAGTTGTCTAGTACCTGGCCCCAGAATATGGGATCCCAATAAGAGAAGTGGTGGGGGTAAATGCATCTGGTTTTCTCCAGAGTAGAAGCCTAGTCAAGGAAGTGATTGAGGCTACTGGCTTACAAACCTGTTTATGAAAAGGAATTAAGAGTTTTTAGCCTTGACTTCAAAACTGGGTCAACACTTGTGAAATTTTGTATTACAACAGGAGCCCTTGATCCCATTATTTCATTTACTTTAATACGATCAGTGAAGCCTTTATTAATACCACATAATTGAGGAAATGCTATATATCTTATTTCCTCTTGGAGTTTTAGAACATCAGTTTCCCTTTCACAGGATTCAAAAGATCCAGAGGTAAATAACGTGAGAAAACAAAAGGAATATTTTCTTTTTACCTTATTTGTCTGTTAAATTCCAAAATAATAGATAATGTTTCCTTTATGAGGGATTGTATCAGAGGAGAAATGGATTTTGCATAGTGCTGTACCATGTTTGCATTTTGAATTGGTGCTGAACTTTTTTTTTTCTTTCTGAGTGTTAACTAGCTTTTCTTAGATTCCGTTGGCTCCCAAACTCACCCAACTCTATTTACTTTTCTTCTTTTAGGCATGCAACTTTCTCTCTCTGCTCTTTAGAATGTTACAATATTATATTGTAGGTATGCAAATGACCTCAGACGTTATATATTACCAGAGTATCATATTTACATGAGCAAACTATTGTATAATTTTCTCATGCATCCACTCAATTTCTGTGACCTATTATGTTACATGTTCCTATTCACTATGGCCAAAAATAGAAACAACATAAATGTCTACAATAAAATTGTGGTATATTTATACTATGAAATATTATTCGGCAACAAAAATTAACAAAGTATTGATGAATATGACAATGTGAATGAATCTCAAAAACATACTAAGTGAAGGAAGCCAGATAAAAACACCATGTGTTATATGGAACAATATGTATGAAATGTTACGAATAAAAATACAGGCAGAAAGTGGGTTAATGTTACCAAGGCTGGTGGTTGGAAGGCAGAGTGACCCGTAAAATGGTGGGAACTTTCCTTTGTGGCAACGGAAATGTTCTAAATTTAGATCGTGGACATAGTTATGCAACTCTGTAAATAGACTAAAAAGCACTGAATGAAAAAGTCAAAATAGGTAATATTTATGTTGTATAAATTACATCTTTTTAAATCTGTTAAAAAAAGAATTATGGCCTACTATTGCCTACATGTGAATAAACAGGACACACAAAATAAATTGTAAGGATGCAAATGATGGTGATAGTACTAGAGTAAACAAAAATAAGCCAAAACAGGCATGATACCTGCTTTACTAGAACTTACAGTTCACTTGGGAAGACACATTTGACTTAAATATTAACTAACATAAATGAATGCAAAACTGCCAGTGTGACACAAGGCGAGGCCGAAGTGCACAAGAGCTCTGAAAATCCACGAGACAGAACTCTGACTTAAGTCAGGGAGATCAACAAAATCAAAGAACACTGGTGCCAAGACCTCCAAGAGAGAAAGCAACAGGGCTGAAAGGAAAAGAGGAATACTCCAAACAGAGGGAACTAAGTTGACAAAGTAAGTTTGCAAAGGTGGCCTTCAACAGCTATAGTGCAAAGACGGGAAGGAAACATAGCTGGAGAGTAAAATAAGACTCAGACCCCAATCTACAAATAGTTTCACTTTAAATTAAATAGTGGATGTGGCATTACCAAATGCATGTAGTACAAAGATCACCATGATGAAACCATTCTCATGCTCCAATCAGACTTTTGAAAAAACAGATGAAAACATACACTGGAGAAAAGAAACCCTCCCATTTCTGGCCTGAGAAGCAGATTGTGTCATGGAGGCATTTCCTGGAAAAGGATGAGCTTAGGCAAAGAGATCATAAATTTCTTTTAGCTAACATCAAGGTAGATTAAGGTTCTGTTCTCTATGTAGCATCCTAATGTCAAAACAAAAAACTCTAAGATGTTTTGAGTGAAAACCTAGAACTTCCATCCTCTTTTATGTGTGCCTGAGAATTGTTGCATCAACCTGTGCTAAAGAGAAGTCCCCGATACTCTCATTAGCACATGCTTATGACAAAAACAACAAAAGTGAAGAACTACATGAAGACAGGAAAGGGGAAAACAACCCCCTAATCTGTCTGTCCCTCCTTCCTCTTCACTATTTCTGTCTCTTGTTTGCCTGTTTCACTTTTTACATTTCAGAAAATATTAATTTCTTTTAGTTCCCCGTAATGCACCATGCTATTTCTTATCCAAGTGCTTTGTTTCCTTCCTCAATAGCCCTCTGCCTAAGTGCCAACTCCACCTACGTTATTGATTTGTGTCCTGTAAGAGTAAACTGGAGCACACAGCTCGGAGACCTGAATTAGATCTCATTCTCCTATTGTGCTTGGTGCCTGTTCTCTCACTCTGCCACTTTATTACTTTGTGATTATCCAGTAATATTTCTATCAGCTTCAGGACTCTCTTAGCTCCTGTGCTCTTCTCACATTTAGCACAGGAGCTGCTCAGAGTTCATATGTATTACTTTCTTCAAATGGAATCTCCAAAATAACACTATTCTCCATGACCTACTTTTAAAGAGGTTGAAAATTATGCTCCTCCAAAGGTAAAGGGCAGGCCGAAATAATTGTCTTTCTTGCCGACAGTGTTCAAGTTGTTGGCTGCTTATATGCACAGGCTGATGGACTTACACACGTCAAAATCCCAACTGAGACAGATGTGTCACTCAGTCATCTGGAAACACTGGACCCTGCTCATCATTGCCACGTGAAGGAGACAAGCAAGCCTGGCATTACACTAAGTGAAATTTATTCACAGAATAGAAAGACCTTGAGAGGGAAGATGTATTCTTTATTAACAGGGCTCAACAATTGTGCTATATAATTGAAAACAAAGCAGTGAAGTTTGCCTTGAGGAAAAAATAGAAGACTTCTAGCAAAGAAGAGGAACAAGGTTTCTGGAAAAGAAAGATAGAAGGATTTCGTCAGCATTTCGTTCCAGTAGTCACTATGAACTTAAAATATGTATTAACATATTAAATATTAATTTACTAAATGACTTTCATTCACTACATAAATTGAGTTTCTTCAGTGGTTATTCATGTATAGCAAATGTAACCTTCTAGCAGGATTATGCTTTGAGTAATTATTTAATTTTAGGCTTCATTATTTTATTTTGCATATTTTCCCCCTAACAAAGTCTTTGGTTTCTATGAACCAATAAGGAATTCTGTTAACAACAAATTAGTTACAAAAGCCCAAAGTTATGAACACAGCAATTTATAAGTTGCTTAGCAACAATCTAGTGTTTTGAATCTTAATTTTGGATCAGTTAACCCAGAAGGAATGTCAGAAGTAATTTTTCTTGTTGCAATTTCTATAAAAGCTTGCCAATCCATGTTTAAAACATGTTTTCCCTTTCAGTTATTCAATCTTTCATAACTTCTCTCAAGCATCAAATTATGTTGGTTAGTTCGGTTAGAAAAATGAAAATTTTATTTTAGATGAAGCTGACCAAAACATTTGAGTAAAATCAGCTTGGTTGTGAAGAAAATATTTTAAAATATGACATTTTTCCATTGTTGCTTCTTATGACTAGAGAGGATGTCAAGAAAAAGTTCAGTGAAGGTTATTTTTATATTATTTCCACCACAATTGCAAGTGTAACATCCTACATGAACATATGTTCTGAAGAATTCTCCGCCATTCTTTGCCAACTGGAGAGACATTGTCCAGAAAAAAAAATGAAGTTAGAGACATCTGTTCAAACCCACTACTTTAGCTGTCAAAACGGCATGTAGTGGAACAAATTATTCATTTGTAGATTTTAAATGATGGCAACAAAAATGCTTTAAATTTTCCTTGTTACAACCATCAAAATATAGAAATGAGGTAAAACCCCTCCATATTAAATTTTAATCAGTTTTAATTTTTACATAGGTCATAATTACATGAAAATTACAAAGGATTTCTAAGATGAAAACTGTTAAAATTTGCATAATAGTGAATTTATGTATCAATAGTCTCCTTGCAAAAACTCATATATATGTTGTATGTGTGAAGTGTGCCAGTTGTTACCATAGGTTCCAAGGATATTGGGGGATGAGGAATCAACTTTCACATTAAATAATACAACAAAAAACAGATTGAACTCTAGGTTAAAACATCATGAGGAATTTAGATTCTGGTAACCTTTAGAATGTGGTAAAAACTAGATCGTGAAAAGGATGTTCTTTTAAAAATAGAGCTGTACTCTATTATGTATAATTTAAATTATATACATGTATATAGGGTATTATACAATAAATACAATTATACACAGAGGCACCAAAAAGGAATACACATTTAAGAAAAGGAACAAAAACTGTACTGAATTTGATTTGTTTAATGTTCAATACAATACCAGTAACAGAAGGTGAACACAAGCTGCATTGAACAGCTCTTGTAATTGCAGAAGTTTGTACTAGTCAAGTCACATGGACTTCTGCGATCACGTGAGGCGCTCAGTGTGACTTGTATTTATGTTATGTAATTGTCTACCACATTCCCATAAGTAGTAAACTGGAATACTTCTGTGAGTGTATTAAATCATTACCCTGAAAATATGCATGTCTGTTCTGCATAAATGACAAATGAAAACAAGTAGTAGGATCAAGGAACGTTACTAAGGCAAGTGCACATCTAGAGGATTCTCAGTGTTTCCCAGTTCTTATGTTTGCTGAGCTCCCTAATCACTTTTTCAAATAAAACAGAGAGAAAGACAGAGGAGGAAAAGTAAAAAGAGAAGGGGAGAGAGACTGATTGACAGAGAAGTGACTTTTTAGTTGGCATTTCATGCAGTTGAACAGTTAATAATTTCCAAACTGCTACCAAAATGTTTTGGACAAACTGGATGAAAAAATGCATGTCCTAATCAGAATACTGTCACTGATGAATATTTATAATTAAAAGTATTATGTTTTAGTTTGCCAGTGAGTTTAATAACTCATGAGTGCAGTATTATTTTAACAACACCAAATGCAATCTAATATCTCAAAGCTAAAGGCTGGTTCCTAAATTGGAGTTTGATTAAACCAAATTATTTACCCATAAACTACTTTCTTTAATAGAACACATTTGTATTTTTATTCTTCCATAATGCACCAATCTTCCTACCAAGAGAAGAGTTTAGAATTTTTGTTCCTATTTTCATTACAGGCTGATAATATTGTTCCAGTAAAAGCATCAGAGAATAAGTAGCTTAATTCCAGCTGTAATGTAGGTTAACAATAACACATAGACCTTATGGAAATGATTTGAATAGGGTTGTTTGTTCACTTGTTTTCCTTTTAAAAAGAAAATTCCTTTAAGATTGCAGTGAGTTCTAAATATAGTTTTATTAGGGCATTTGGGAAATGCATCAGAATTGAATTCTTTGTGTGTATTCAATATGATGTGGTATCACATACCTTGATCCAGATTGTCCACATGTTGCTGGGAAGCTGAGGTTTCGAAGTGGTTATTTAGGGAATTTAATTTCTACATTACTAGAAAGCCCACACTTGAAAGTATTCCCCATTCTTTGAGATAGGATCTTTTCAACAAACATTTTGGCCAAAGGTAATTGATTCAACTAATAAAACCATGTTTTGAAATACATTATACTTATTCTTCTTGGATAAGAGAATTCTAAATTGCAGCAAATCAGTTTTTCTATCATTCATTATAAAAATTAAATAGCGAGAAAATTGTGTATTGATTAAACAATAAAAGAGAATTCTTTTTGATTGTTGCTGTTGAATATAGTTTTGCCTAAACTGGAATTTTTCAATCCAAGTAGGGTTTCATCAAGCTTCAGAGATCATGCAAGGGTCAACTTTTTCAAAGGGAGATGGGAAGTGAAGGTTTTTGGCAAAGTTCTTCAAATTTTCTTTCACTATAAAACATGTTTTGAAGAAAAAGTCAACAGCTAAATAATAACAAAACAGGGATAATGATGAGGATAAGAAGTTTCCATTACTGGCCTGTACCACGTCAAAGCCATGACCTATTTGGAGCAGGAATGTCGGGTGAGATTTATTCCTAGACTCCTTCCAGCTATGCTATTGCCCCATAATTGTTAATCTCACATGCTTTCACAGCAGAGGCTAGTAAAATAGCCACAAAGAAATTCTCAAAGGCGCCCTGGGTAACAGTTGAGAAGGAGGGAACGAGTCTTGCTTTCATTACCAGGTGACTGGTTCCTCCCTAAGAACCTGCTGTCTGCTGTGGAAGAATGAATGGCCATTACTGTGCAGCAAGATGCATTTCATGTTATAACACTGCCTCTTTTTCAGTTCTCTAGAAATTTTTCTGTCCTTTCAATGCCAAAAAGCATGTGTATGAGGACTGATTTCCTCCCTAGATTTTATTCTAGTTTCGGCAGAAATGAATACTGCTGTAACACATTGGCATAAATGCTATCTTACCTTCGAAATGCTATCTTAGGGACACAGTTTAGGGGGTAGAACTAAACAAGTCCTTGAATTGAAAGAAATACTAATTAGTACAATTCAATAGAGTAACATGTAAAGTTAAGCAAGTACAATTGTCTAAAGTTACATAGGGTTATATAATATGAATAGCCATAAAGAATATTAGGCTGAAGAATTTACCCTTCACTTGATAAGCCCTGGAAAATAATAAAACATTTTAATCAGAAAAATGTCATTGGGGCTGCACTTTAGGACAATTCTCTTTTTGGCATCTAAAGTTTTACTGGAACACATATTAATGAGCCAGCCTTATCATCTGTCCATTAGAATTATGTGTGCTGAGTTAATATGTTGCATCATTTATTCATTTAATTATTTATTTACTCATTTATTAAATAATTATTTATTGAATAAGGAAAAGCATCCTAAATGCCATAAATAAAAGATAAATAAGGTTGAGTTGTACACAATGTATTTTGTAATATTTAGGCTTGGACTTAAAGAATTGGGATTTGGCATAATTTTAACAAACTGAAAAAAAATTCCTTTTCAACAATGCACAAAGTGTAAGAGTGCTTTTTTAAAAAAATTAAATCATAGCTGTGTACATTTGCAATCATGGGGTACAATGTGCTGGTTTTATATACAATTTGAAATATTTTCATCAAACTGGTTAACATAGCCTTCACTACATTTTCTTAGTTATTGTGTTAAGACCATTATATTCTACACTTAGAAAATTTCACATGTACCCTTGTAAGATGCATCTCTACCCATCTTCCCCTTTCCCCTCCCCTCCCTCTCCCCTTTCTGCATATTCTTGGACTATAATTGGCTTATAGCCTTCATATGAAACCTTTAAATTAGCTTCACAGTAGGGCTGAGTACATTGGCTACTTTTTCTTCCATTCTTGAGATACTTTGCTAAGAAAAATATGTTCCAGCTTCATCCATGTAAACATGAAAGAGGTAAAGTCTCCATCTTTCTTTAAGGCTGCATAATATTCCATGGTGTAGACACATGAAAAAATGCTCATCTTCCTTAATTATCAGAGAAATGCAAATAAAACCTACTTTGAGATATGATCTAACCCCAGCAAGATTAGCCCACATCAAAAAAATCCCCAAACCAGAGATGTTGGCGTCGATGTGGAGAAAAGGGAACATCTCTACATTGCTGGTGGGAATGCAAACTAATACTTTCTTTTTGGAAAGATATTTGGAGAATACTTAGAGATCTAAAAATAGATCTGCCATTGATCCTATAATTCCTCTACTAGGTATACATCCAGAAGACCAAAAATCACATTATAACAAAGATATTTGTATCAGAATTTTTATTGCAGCACAATTCATAATCGCTAAGTCATGGAAGACGTCCAAGTACCCATTGACCCATGAATTGATTAATGGAAAGTTTTATCATTAAACTTATCTCAACTTTGACAAAGACGTGACATACCTTAATCAGTTTATATATGACAACATACAAGTAATACACAGGGATGAAATAAAACAGTTTCTTGACTCTACACTACCTATAGAATAGAATGAAATGTGGTGGAATGTTATTTTTCAGAAATGAAAGTTATCCTGTAGAGTACGTCCGTATCCTCCTGTCCATTTTTCTGGTGATGCGCATTGAGTGTGTTCAGGTTTTGACTGCAAGGAACAGAGTGACTACAATCTCCCCTGTACATACTTTTGGAATATATGTGGTCATATATTTTCTAGGTTTTCATTTTAAAATGTGTAAAAATAATTGAGTGATCAATCTTATTATTTATTATTATTATCAAACAACTTGAAAAAGGATATGTATGAAACATTCCCTCCTTGAAGAGAACAGTGAATGTTGTATTTTTAACAGCTTTCTTGAAATATAATTGATATGTATGAATATATTTAATGTGTAAATTTGTTGAGTTTGGACCTGTGCAAATAAAATGACACCATCACCACAATCAAGGTAATAGACATATTCAACTTTTCCAAAAATTCTTCTGTTTCCTTTGTTTTTTTATGTGTGGGTCTATGTTTGCACATGTGTGGATAAAGAATGTTAATATGAAATCTACCCTTTCAACAAAGTGTACAGCATTGTTATCATAACTATAAACACTATATTGTTCAGCAGACCTCTAGAACTTAATCTAACTAAAACTATACCCATTGAACAACAACTCCCCCTTTTTTCTAATACACAGCTCTTACAAATCACTACTGTATTTTCTGTTTATCTGAGTGCATATTATAGACACAAGTAAAGATATAGATGTGAATAAATATTATAGATACCTCATGAGTGGAATCATGCAATATTTTTCCTCTGCTTGTTTCATATACAATCTGAAATAGTTTCCTCAAACTATTGTACAAATGATTGTAACCAGTTTATTTAATTTACCATGATATTATCCAGAGTATCTATGTTGTAGAAAAAGGTAGACTTTCTTCTTTAAAGCCAAATAATATTGCATTATATTTATACTATATTTTATTTGTCCATCTGTCAATGGAGATATAGGTTGTTTCCATACTTGACCAGTGTGACTAATGCTGTAATGAACATGAGTGTGAAGATATCTCTTCCATATCCTGATGTCAACTCTTTTGGGATATTGCTGGTTAATATGGCAGTTCTGTTTTTAATTTTTGAGGAACTTTATACTGTTTTCTATAGGGTCTGCACTATTTAACATTCACAATCAGTTTGCAAAGGCTTTGATTTCTCTATGGCCTAACCAAGGAGGATACACTTACTATTTTTTTTTTAATACTAGACAACCTAACACACGTGAGGTACTGTCCCATTTTAGCTTTGATTTCCCTGATAACCATTAATGTTGAAAATTTTTTCATATAGTTGTTGCCATTTGTATATGTTCTTTAATATTTGCTTAGAACATTCATAAGTATAAAACATATTCTAGGCCACAGAACAAATATCAATAACTTTCAAAAGACTTAACTCAGTGAAGTATATATCAATATAAATTAAAATGGTCAGTGAAATAGGTATGGATATAAATTAAAATGCTCAATGATCTGAATGATTGTTGTTCCTCCAAGTACATACTCTGAAATCCTAACTCCCAATTAGGAAGTGAGGCCTTTGGGAGGTGACAAGGTCAGATAGGCAGAGTGATAGTGAATGGGATTAATATCCACAAAGAGACCCCAGAAATCTTGTTCAACCTCTCACCATGTGAGAACACAGGAAGAAAGCATCATGTATGAACAGGAAGTGGATTTTAACCAAACACTGAATCTGCAGATGATCTTGGACTTTTCAACTGTTAGAAATATAAAAAATAAATTTCTACAGTTTATAAATCACTCATTCTATAGAAGATTGTTATGGCAACCTGAATATATTAAGTAAAACAGCAGATAGCAATTTGTGCAATCTCCAAATATTTAAAAATTAAAACAACTTACTGCTAAATGCATATTATGCTCCAAAGAAAAAAATCACAATGGAAATTTTAAAAATATTTTAAACTGGAGAAAAGACCTAAGCTATATGCATGAAACTATAAAAATTCTAGAAGAAAGTTTTGAGAAAACTCTTATAGATATAACCGTAGGAAAATAATTTATGATGAAGACCCCCAAAGCAACTATAGCCAACAACAAAACAAATAAATAGGATCTCATCAAGTTAAAAAGCTTTTGCACACTTAAGGATACAATACAGCAAATAGACAACCTACAGAATGCAAGAAAAGACTTCCAAGCTACAAATCTGATAAAGGGGTGATAACTAGAATCTACAAAGAAACCAAGCAACTCAGCAAGAAAAAAATCAAACAAGCACATTAAAAAGTGGCCAAAAGACATGAACAAAAACTTTTCAAATGAAGACAGACTAATGAGTAATAAAATCATGAAAAATGCTCAGAGTTTCTAATCATTAGGAAAATGAAATCAAAATCACAATGAGATGTCACCTAACAAAAGGAAGAATGGCTCTTATTAAAATATCTCATAACAGGGTGGCACCTGTGGCTCAAAGGAGTAGGGTGCCCACCCATATCCTGGAGGTGGTGGGTTCAAACCTGGCCCCAGGCAAAAACTGAAAAAAAAAAACCTTACAGCCACAGTGGGTAATAAGTGCTTAATTAAGATGGAAAAGTTATCAAATTTGTGGATGGAAGACAGAAACATAAAATGTGTTCTG
>CAUYON010046979.1:0-16481 GCA_963573935.1 Arctocebus calabarensis
CACAGTCCATTCATGGAATTGAGACCTAGGAAATTCACATGAAATTGACCTAGGCATAGGAAATGGGGGTTCCACATTTAGTCCTAAGTGTAAAGTGAAGGAGGTCTCCAACTTTTTAAGTTAAAGATATTATAAAACTAAATGTAAAATCTCAAGAAATGTAAAATGTAAAATTTCTAGCAGAAAACAGGAGAAAGTATCTGTGACTTAATGTTACATAAAGATTTCTTAAGTTCAACACCAAAAGAACAATTCATAAAATTAAAAAAAGAAACTTCTCATTGAAGAATACTTTTAAAAGGATTAAGGACAAACTACAGCCTAGGAAAAATATTTGCAAATTATATATCTGATAAAGGATTTGGTATGTTAAGAATATATAAAAAAAACTGTGAATACTCAGCAATAAGAAAATAAACAAACCAATTAAAAATGGGCAAAAGGTTTGAGCAAGCACTCACTAGAGATAAGCAAATGGCACATAAGCACAGGTAAAGAAATCAGGCATTAGGAAACACTCATTGAACATGCAATAAAATATCACTATACAGCACGCCTAAAATTAAAAAGGGTGATCACATCAAATATTGAAACTCTTATACATGGTGAGGGAGAATGTGAAATAGTTGCACTCTGTAAAATAGTCCATTTCTCAAAATGCTCAGTAACATGTGTTCCACTCCTCGGTATTCACCCAAGAGACATGAAAACATTTGTTCACACAAAGCCTTGTATACAAATATTTGAGCTGTTTATTTGTAATAGTCCCAAATTGTAAAAAATGAAAATGTCTATTAATAGGTTAGTGAAGTTAAAAACTATAGCACTTTGATACGATGAAATGCTACTCAGCAATAAAAAGAAATGAGTTATCGATACAGGCTGAGACATGTATGGATCTCAAAATATTTATGTCAAGTGTAAGAAACTAAAAGAAAAGTGCAGTACATATACTATATACTGACTACAGCTCAATGGTCATTTGAGGATTGGAGTGGGAGGCAGCAAGGAGGAAAGAGAAAGAGGATTACAAATGGTCACAAGAAAACTTTGGGGGATTATGGATATATGTAGATCTTGGTTGTGGATGGATAAATACCTATCAAATTTTATACCTTAACATGCAGTTTTGTATATGTCAATCATACTTCCATAAAGCTATTAAAAATACTGTTAACTATTATTTCTTAATGGTTCTTTTCCATCAATGTTAAATATGTATATTCTATATTAATATATAAAAAGTAAATCTTCCAAATAATCTATCATCAGGGAATCACCTCGGATTTGTTTCCTGGGGTGAGATTACCAAAACCAGATTACAATGATTTGCTGGCAGCCATCAAAGACAATTGTGCCTCCATGAATTTGCAAATGACTCCATTCTTTTCTGAGAAGATTCTTCAAATATATGAAATGATGATTGTGCGTCATGGTTTTATGATTGTTGGAGAACCATTTGGAGGAAAAACCAGTGCGTATCGTGTCCTAGCTGGAGCGCTAAATGACATATGTGAAAAGGCAAGTGTGTTATTAATGCATTAATTTATTTGTAATCAGCATTAAGCAAGATAGAATGTGCTGTTATTTTGAAAGATATTTTCAATGTGGCAACTTAGAATCTTGAGAATGACTCAAAAATAAAGTGAAGTAAATATGAGTTCAGGATATAAAGTTATAAAGTATATGCCATAAAAACTATATGCCTTTCAAGCTTTTCTTTTTTTTTAATTATAAAGTTAATACATGTTCATGGTAGAAAAAAACTCTGCCAATGCAGAAAAAAATAGAAAGTTTTCCTTTAATACTTTTAGGAACATATTTTTTTATTTTCTGTGTCGTTAGATTTGTAATCTAACTTTTGTTACTTCTAATGGTATTGAATTGAAATGTGTGTGTATGTATATGTGCATACATAAAAAATGACTGATATTATTCAAAATTCTTATATACAAACATTTTGGTCTACTTTGTTATACTAAAGGGATGAGGCAGTTTCAAATTCTCCAACCAATATTTCACTTCTGTGTACCTCTCCTTGTATTTTGAATTGTTTTTACTTTGTATATTTCAATGTTTGTCACCTGGATGGGATTTGTGATCATTATTATCATCGTTGTAGAGTTTCCCCATAATCCAAGATAACATTTTTTTCTTGTTATATTATTTGCCCTGGATCTACTTTGTCTAATTTCAATACTGCTGCCCTGTTTCCTTTCTGCATACATATCTATTTGCCCATGTCTTTTATTGTGTCTATGAGTGATATACTTTTTATAGAAAATGAATAGTGTGACTTCTGTTTTCTCAATGATCTTTATTTTTTCAAAGGGAAATTTAAATAAATTTATATTTATTATCATACAAACTAATATGCTACACTTCTATCATCTATTTCTTCTGCTTTTATGCTCCCACGCTATTTTCTTTCTTTCTTTTCCTTTCCTTGCCTTCCCTTCCCTTCCCTTCCCTTCTTCCACTGTTCCTGCTTGTCTTCCTACTTTGTTTGTGTTTTGCTTATTTCTGTTTTTCTTGTTTTGTTGTTTTATTGCTATATGGATGAATTGTTTTTGCTATAAAAGAAATAAAGTCTCTAAAGAAACCAAACACGATGATGCTCAAAGAGTTAAAGAAGATGAAGATATGAGCAAGTATCCAGCTCATTTGTAAAGCCCACACGGTTTATTGTCAGGGACTCTGAAGAGCAACATTAAGACTCTATAAAAGGAGCAGGATTCCTTCGCAACCACAAACAAGCCATGGCTTGTTGTATTTGTGATGAAAACTTTTCTTTTCATCACAAATATACCAAGCTGAGCAAACTACAAACTAAAGAAAAGATAGTCTCATAATAATCTTAAGCAGTAAAACAAACTCAAGGTCTTTGCTTCCCTTTCTGTGCCTAGCAAAAGATAAATACAAGAATATCTTTTCTTCAGTTTTGGTAGTTTGTGCCCCAAGATCTGGGGGCGGTGGAGGGGGCAGGCAGAAGCCAATATTGGAAAAAGTTGAACTCATTATGTTATCATATATAAAATATAAAACAATTATAAATAGATGGAGCACAAGGCATTTTTAGGACAGTGAAATGATTCTGTATGACCGTATAATGGTGGATAGATGACATTAGACATCAAATTGTGCAATAGTAAACCCTGATATAATCTATAAATTCTAGGTAATAGTAATACATTTATATTGATGTGTCAGTCATGACAAGGCACAAGGCAAGTGCAGGATGTTAATAATAAGGGAAATGGTGCTGGGTGATAGAGGGAATGCAAGAAAATCTCTATACTTTTCTGCTCATTTTTTTCTGTAAACTTGAAACTACTCAAAAAAAAAAAACAGTCTATTAACTTGGAAAAACGTTTTATGCCTGTAGGATACGAACATTTCTTACAATAATGCCATTGACCAATGTTCAGGGTCCTGGTAAAAATTAAAAATTTACCAATATAACTTTTCACTACATGAGAAGTATTTCTCTATATTAGATCTTTTCATTTCCTCTCTGAGAATGTTTTGTAGTAGGGGCCAGTAAATTACTGCACATACTCAGCCCAATTCATTCCAAAGCCTATTTTATAATCCCAGTAAACTTTTAATTGTGTTAACATTTAAAAAATTGTTTAAAGTGAAAGAGAAACAGAGAAAGAAATTTAATAGGCCTTTACAAAAAAAATCGCCAACTCCTGTTTTAATAGTTTTAGATTTATAGATCTTACATAACATTTGGCTAATTTCATCCTAATAATTTTGTGAGGTTTTTAGTACTATTATAAATAGTATTTTTAGAATTTTATTTTTCAGTTGTTCATTGACATTATATAGAAAATACAATTGATTTTTATATTTTGACCTCGTATGTCGCAGCCTGTATAGCCTATGGCTAGGAGGAGTGAGAGTTCTAAGAAATACCTGTATAGTTTAATAATGGAACATCTGAGTGGAAAGGGCAGGAGAGGGATTTAGCTCTCCTAACAAGCATGAGAACTCGCGAGATGAGAGCAGTGGTGAATTGGCAGTCTCTACACCTGTGTTGAGAGGCACGAGATCAGCCTTATATTAGGCTGGAGGAGCAGGCAGTCGGGAGCATGCGCATTCTATCACGGACATACTTTCTCTGACTCTGTCTCCTCTGCTGCCTGCAGAACGCCAGCACAGTGTCTCTGCTGAAGGGCACCAAGCTCTGCTAAAGACCAAGATCTATCTTTCTAAGAAGACTGCTTTACTCTCTCTAAGACTTTCTCTCTCTCTCTCTTTAGCTAAAGTAGATAGCCCTCAGGCACCTAAGAGAAAATGAACCTGAGCAAGGTAACTTAACGGTCTGCATCTGGAACTAGTTAAGCTGGGCCGAGATTTGGCCAGTCCTGGGCCCTGGCAAGAAGTGTCAGAAGGGACATGTGACACTCTTATACTAGAACATTACTAAATTCACTCCTTACTTCTGGTAGTTTCTTTGTAGATTCCGCAGGAGTTTCTCTATATGTAGTTAGGTTTTCTGCAAATAGTGATGTATTCTTCCAAATAAATAAATGGTTGCTTTTCTTTCTTTAAGGGGCTAATGGAAGAAAACAAAGTTCAAATAACTGTTTTAAATCCCAAGTCTATCACCATGGGTCAACTGTATGGACAGTTTGACTTGGTGTCCCACGAGTGGTCTGATGGGATCCTTGCTGTCAGTTTTAGAATATTTGCTTCTTCAACCGTAAGTACTAACACTTTACATTCATATTTTTAAAAGTTATGATGTTTACTTCTGCTAATTTCTGATTTTTTCAATCGTTTCAAACTATTATTGTTTCATCTGAGATATTTACTTAAACACAGTACCAGATAGTCTGGAAGGATTGCTGTGAAGAGCAATATTGATACCTGCAAAAATGCCAGAGACCATGCTAGCAAGCACCTTTGCCCTGGGTGTGCACAGAAGACAGGGCAGTAGGAAAGAAGACAGGATAAAGTGTTTCCCATTCTTTTCTTTCAAGCCAGGTGATCCAGGACAGAGAGCATCTGAATGACGTGATCCTTCTGCATCTTCAGTAATGTGATTCCTCTGCCTGCTCTTTGGGCTGCTGCCATTGTCACACTCACTAATTTTAGATATCCTTCGATGTTTAGAGAAGAAATCACATGCCTTTGTAAAAAAGATGTCTTAAAGTTCTAACACTTTCCCTTTAGCGTGTTAGGATAAGAATGGGCTGCTTTGTGGAAAGCAGAGAGGTCAGGGACATCCAGCTGCTGACAGCTGTGGATAAGAGAGTGGGCACTTACTTACTCATGGCTCGTTCTGCCTGATGGCCAGTGCCCACTTATGAAAAAAATCCACAGGCCAACCACAGGTGGTTGCTGTATTTCAACACATTCTCCATGGAGTGTGATGATAGGAGCGAAAGCTTGCCAAGGGTGGTAGTATAGAAAAAGGGACTTAAGCTAGGGATGATGATTTCTTACATTTAAAAAAAAATAAACGTTTTCTTTTTTCTGACCACCATACAGACTAAACTTGGTTGTCTTTACCCACTGAAGGACTCAGTGGACCATGCTTCATGAGTCAGTGTAGTAACACAGAAAACATGAAATCGCTGGCTCCACTCTTGCAGCACAGTGGTTACAGCGTCAGCCACATACACCAAAGTTGGCGGGTGCAAACCCAGCCCAGGCCAGCTAAACAGCAATGACAACAACAACAACAACAACAAAAATAGCCAGGCATTGTGGTGGGTGTCTATTGTCCCAGCTACTCGGGAGGCTGAGGCTAGAGAATCGCTTAAGCCCGAGAGTTTGAGGTTGCTGTAAGCTGTAACGCCATGGCACTCTACCAAGGGTGACAGCTTGAGACTCTTTCAAACAACAACAAAAAGCATGAAACCTCATCTCTCCTCTTATTGGCAAAAAGACCTTGGGCAATGAGCACCATAAGGATTGACTCCCATGGTATGGCATTCTTGCCCAGAACCAAGCTTTACTAGTAATTTCAAGGATAAGAGTGCTTCTGAGGCACAAGTGAAGCCGAAGGAGGTCTGCAACTGTTCATGTAGTTCAGTATCGAGAGACTTCCTAGGTTACTCTGGGCCCGAGTGGCTGCAAAAAATATAAGGACACATTTTGGCTGCACTCTGGCCCAGAGTAACCTAGGAAGGCTCTCAATACTGGATGCAGTTACACTCTTTACACAAATTGCTCAATAATCATGAGCAATCTCTATCTTATACTCAATTACATAGTTTAGGTGACATTTTTCAGAAAACTACTTCCTGTAAATACCAAGTCTCAGGAAGGTTGGTTTCCCCAAGGTCCACAGCTAATAAGTAGTAAAACCAGATGAAAAGCAAGGTCCTTCACACCGCCCCACCCAAGAGCTCACCATTACATGGCACTATTTCCCAAAGTGACAGTCAACAGGCCCGGGAAGCCCACAGCATTAGGGAAAGCTGCTCTTGAAGTGATCACTGAAGTACGGCCCTTCTTGCTTCCTTGCTGTACACAGCCAGAGCAGGCTCTGAGAGTGGCTATCAGGTGTCTTCAGCCTGTGACGCATCTGCTGTCTCGGAGGTTAATGCAGTTGACCCTAGGGACTGAGAATGTGTTCAGAGTCAAATCCTTCACCGTTTCAGTTTGAACTCAAATTTACTGAAAGTAAACCAAGGCATCATCTCTATATAAAATGTTTGAATTATAAGAATCTGGAGAGGAGAATCACTTTTTCCATGCTGTGGCTGATAACTGACCACTTCTTTGCATTTGTTGAGCAATGACTACAGTCTGGACAATGTGTAAATATTTTCTCATTATATGATTATGGGACTGGGAATGTTATATTGATTTTAATATCCTATACCATCATGAGATAGTTCAGTCCAAGAGGAGTATGTCTATATGTACAAATTCATTCAGTGAAGGAAAAAAATATTTGGCTTAGCACAAAAGAATGATTAATCTGCATGAATATGATACTATATTCTATACCATACTATTAAGACAATCTGAATGAAAATTTTGTTTTCCCTGACAATTATGTATTTCTGTGTATATGGGGTCTTACTATTTTGCCTAGGCTATACTCAAACTCCTGTGCTCAAGCAATCCTCCCTTTCACCCTCCTAAGTAGCTGAGACTATAGGTGAATGCTATCAAAGCTGGCTAATTAGCTATTTTTTATTTATAACACCTTTTAGAATTTATTGTGTGTATCTTGAGTTCACATACATTGAAAAGCATTAACTGTAAAGGAAAGATGCTGTATTTTCATCTCGTCCATTGGCATTTATAGGCTTCTTTACTGATATGATATGTGCATATATATGTGTATATGTGTACACACACATTAATACATAACATATGTACAGTATATACTTTATTCAAAATGTGCCCTTATATTTGCATGGTGAAATTAGTTCCGAGAATTATGTTTTTAAATTTTGAAATAATGTTATTGAACTATTTCCTTACATTATCATTATGTTTTTGCCCTTTATTTTCTCTATGTATAAAATAGACTCCAGATAGGAAGTGGTTGATTTTTGATGGGCCAGTAGATGCGGTATGGATTGAGAATATGAATACCGTGTTGGATGACAACAAAAAGCTGTGTCTGATGAGTGGGGAGATTATTCAGATGTCACCCCAAATGAACCTTATTTTTGAACCAATGGATTTAGAAGTTGCTTCTCCTGCCACTGTAAGTTTTCCATTTTGACTTCTTCTCAAAAATTTTGAAATGTTATAAATGTGTCCATTTAGCAGCTTTCACTTTAAAGTCAAAATATTAGTAGCATTCATTTTAAGAGTGATCTGTGATTCTCAAAGAATAGACACATCTGTTGACATACCTTGACAATTTGAACAGTTAGGATGTTTTCCTCTTTGTCTAGGATCATTTGGTAAAGTTATACACAAAATGTAAGACCATGGGATTATATAAAATGAACCTTTTCTCTAAGACTTATTTAAAGGTTGTAAAAAAACAGTATGCCATATTTCTTTTATAGACCTTGCCTTGATGGTAAACGATGATTGTTTTTCCAGGTTTCCAGATGTGGTATGATTTACATGGAGCCTCACATGTTAGGCTGGAGACCACTGATGTTGTCTTGGGTGAATCTGTTACCTGCAGCGGTCAGTAATATTCAGAAGGAATTTATAATAGGCTTATTTGACAGAATGGTTCCTGTGTCTGTTGAATTTATTAGAAAGCATACAAAGGTAAGAGAAATGGAAGTTTTAAGAATTTAAAAAGTGGAAAACTCTTAGTAGCCAAATATGTCAATTTTAATGGTTTTTGTTTGTTTGTTTTTTTGCAGTTTTTGGCCAGGGCTATGTTTGAACCCACCACCTCTGGCATATGGGGCCAGCACCCTACTCCTTTGAGCCCCTTGCGCCACCCAATTTTAATGTGTTTTTTTTGAAACAGAGCCTCAAGCTGTCTCCCTGGATAGAGTGTTATGGCATCACAGCTCACAGCCACCTCTAGTTCCTGGGCTCAAGCAAGTCTCCTGCCTCTGCCTCCCAAGTAGCTGGGAGTACAGGTGCCTGCCACAATGCACAGCTATTTTTTGGTTGCAGCCACCATTGTCGTTTGGCGGACCCAGGCTGGATTCGAATCCGCCAGCTCAGGTGTACGTGGCTGGCGCCTTAGCCCATTGAACCACAGGCGTTGAGCCAATGTTTTTATACTGTTTTAACTGGTTTGACTAAACTTTTTTCTGATTAAAATAAAAAGACATTCATTCACATAATTATTCTTTAAAAATATGTTAACTGAATCATCTTAGAGTTTAAGAAAATATTATTGGTGCTATTCTTTTCTTTCTTAAAAAAAATCTCAAATGCCTACCCAACCATGTCTGGGTAAAAACAAATAAACAAAACAAAACCCAGAATGGTAAATGTTATTTCTTATTTCTGATGGGCCTATTGAATTTCAAACAATTTTCCATTTTTACAATTTTCTTTATTATCCACATTTCCTAAAACAACCCAGGCCCTGGTAGAATTGGAAAGAGATCCCAAAGTAGGCAAATCTATTGGGCATTGGGAGGATAGAAGGTAGACACAGAAAAGTGACAAGAGAAATTTATAAAGCACTAGTGAAGGTCTTAAACTCTCTCTAGCTAGAACTTACGGAGCAAATATGCTCAATTTCTGCTTTGATAGATGTTGACCCAAGATCTTTTAGAATGAGTTTGGCTCTGAACAAATGTAGGGAAATAGGGCTGATAGTTCTCCCCCTGTTAAAGGTATAATTGAATAGCTTGAGACAAAAGTTTAGTTTAAGGTACATACTTGGAAAATGCAATTTAAAACCATGTTAATGTAGATTACCTAAAAGAAAAATCCAGAAGAAAAAAGAAAAAAAGCAAGAGATATAGTCTCAGGTGCATCAGTGATTTAGACAAAAGAGGGAAAAGAGGGAAGAACATTTTAAGAAGGAAGTAGTCGGCATTGTCAGATACTACTAGGAAGTCAGGTTGAGGCAGCAGAGGATTGACATACATCCCTTGGATTTAGCAATAGCAAAGATCTCAGGGGAAACCTGGCAAAAGTGCTTGAAGAGACAGACAAGGCCACTTCCGCATTGTTGGTTGCAGACCTTGGGAGATTTAGAGACAATGGGTGTAAACTGTATCTCAAGAAGTTTGGCTGTAACCAGAGTATGTTTCAGATATGAAATAATCATGTTTTAAAAACAGTTAAGTATGTATGAACTGACAGTCATAATAAAATAAGCTAGAGGGGGTTTCATTGTTTTTCCTTTTTTTCTGGCATTGTCAGAAAATCACAAATTAATTTTCCAGGTGACTAGAATTTACTCTTTCTGCAGCAAACACCAAACATTTAATGCAAGCTTTCTAAAATGTTCTGTGGGCACTGTTGTCCTCCCTGGGGGAGATTATGAGTGTCTTTTATTTACTGTGTGGTAATAAGCATCTGTCTTATTTGTAGTAATAACTACTTGTATTTTAGTGTTCCATCAGTAATACTTAATGCTATCCTTAGAACCTCAGCTGACATTTCTGCTTGCTTCTACCCAGGCAGCAGCTGCATGTGAAGTCAGCAGCCTCTAATCTTCAGAGAGTCAATTTTTGCATATTAGCTGTGAAGCAATGTGACTGTAGTGGTTGGAGGGAAGCTCAGAGGGAGTAAGAGAAACATTTACTGAGAACTTGCTGTAGGCTGCTTGGTTCTGGAAGCTGTACACATTATTTCACTTATTTTATACATTTTCGTGGTGAGATGCCAAAAAGTAAAATGCACAGCAATTACAGCACTCCAGCAACAGTTTTGTGGGCTGCAAGAGTTGGAACTGTATTTCACAGGAGTGAAATTCTATGAGTACTACTGTGGCTTATGAATATGTTCTAAAATGGATTTTATTATTTTAGATATGCAAATCATTGCCTTCCCTGAAAGACTTTTGTGTTTTGATTATAGTATTAGTATAATATAGAATCTATAGAATCTGTATCATTGAAAAAATTAACCATACATGTAACAGTACATTTTTTAAAAGTTGAATCAGTATAAGAGAAGTTAAAGAGACATATTACCTAAATGTGACATCTAGTTTCCCACCTAAAAACTAGAATTATAATACTAGTACCCACTCATAGATACTATGGCTATTAGAATGAAGTAAGTTTAATACTATTAACTAATGCTATTCTGACTAGTGCCTAATTTCAATTGTTTCCTTACTTTTCAGGAATTATCTCCTACATCAGATACAAACTTAGTCCGATCCCTAATGAATCTAATAGACTGTTTTATGGATGACTTTGCTGATGAAAACAAACTGAAAGACAGAAATGATCGAGAAAGTTACTCTCTGCTTGAGGTAAGGTCTATCGCCTTCTGTATCTTGCAATAGAAAGACAGACTTGACTTGCTTTCATCAAGGCCTCCTGGTTAATGAAACTCACTTTGCTCCTGAAATTGGAGACGGGGCAATGGATGGTAGATGAAGAAAGGAAAAAGCCAGGCCCCAAAGACCAAGTGCCGGTGGGGAACCTTCTCAGCTGGCAGTCACACTGCATCAGGAGGCTCAGGTGGAGCCAAATGACCACCTCAGATGTGCTCCTGAAATCTCAGGAAATGTGACCAGCCTTAGAAATAATCCAACAACATTCACCTCCCCTCCAAACCATAGGAATTTTTTGTTTTTTTTCTCTTGATTTCTTTTTCCTTGAGAAATAACTTTTATATGTGTGGATAAATATATATGTAGATCAAGGAAAGTAAGAAAATTGATAGGTCATCTAAGAATAGATTGTAAAATTATAAAAATATTAATAGACTAGCTTTTTAAAAATGTATTTTGGATTGTTATCGGAGTACGTATGAGTTGGTTACGTAGTTTGCTTTTGTGTGGATAAAGTCAGAGTTCTAGGTGTGTCCATGTCCTAGAGAGTGTGCAATATACACATGCAGTGCACTCACGGGGTGGGAATTTACCCATCGCCTTCTTCCCTGCTCCCGACTTAAATTGCATTGAATTTTGCTTCCATATGAACTTATAGTTGTTGAGCAACTAGTTTCAACTTAGTCTGAGTACATGTGAGGTTCCCCCCCCCCCCATTCTTGCAAAACTTCACTTAGGAGAGTGGTCTTAAATTCCATCAAGTTTTCTATAAAAGATACTAGGTCTCCATCTTTTTTATGACTGAGTAGCACTCCATGGTATATACGTATACCACATTTTATTAATCCATTCATATATTGATGGACACTTGGATTGTTTCCATGTCTTTATGTTTATTAATTGTGCTGTTATGAAATTCAAGTGCAAGTGTTTTGTTTGTTTGTTTAAAAATATCTGCTTTTCCTTTGGGTAAATCCCTAGTAGAGGGAGTGTGGGATCAAATGATAGGTCTACTTTTAAGTCCTTCAAGGAATGCTGCTTTCCATAGAAGTGATATTAGTTTGCAGGCCCATCAACATTGCACAAGTGTTCCTTTCTCTCTGCATCCACACCAGGATCTGGTGCTTTGGGGCTTTATGATGTGAACCATTCACATTGGGGTTTGGTGGTTTCTCAGTGTGGTTTTGGTTTGCATTCCCTGGTGATTAGAGACAAGGAGCATTTTTTCATGTGTTTGTTGGCCATTAACCTATCTTGTTTCTATTTATGTCTCTTGCTCAGTTTTTACTGGTGCTGTTTGATCTTTTCTCATTGATTTGCTTAAATTCTTTGTAGATGTCTGGTTATCAGCCTTTATGTTGGATGCATAGCATGCAAATATCTTCTCCCATTCTATAGATTGTCTAATTGCTTTGTTGATTGTACTTTTGGCTGTGCAAAAACTTTTAACTTGATCAGGTCCCATTTATTTATTTTTGTTGTTGCTGCAATTGCCATTGGGCTCTTCTTCATAAATTCTTTCCCTGAGCCAATATCTTAAAGGTTATTCCCCACACTTTCTTCTACTATTTTTATAGTTTCATGTCTTAGGCTTGAAACTATTATCCATCATGTGTTAATTATTGTGAGTGGTGAGAGGTGCGGGTCTTTTTTAGTCTTTTAACATGTGACTATCCCCAGTTCTGCCAGCACTATTTGTTGAATAGAGATTCTTTTCCTCAGTGTATGATTTTGTTTGCTTTTTCAAACATCATATGACACTATGAGAATGGTTTCATCTCTAGATTCTCTGTTCTGTTCCAACGGTCTATTTCTCTATTTTTAATATCAATACCATGCTGTTTTGAACGCTATACCTTGCAGTATAGCCTTAAGTCTAGTAAAGTGATGCCTCTGGATTTGTTCTTATTTCATAGGATTGTACTGGCTATTCGAGGTCTCCGCTGGTCCCACATGAAGTATCGAACTTTTTAAAGATGTCTAAAATAGGATTTTGGTATTTTAATGGGAATTTCATTGAATCTGTACATCACTTTGAATAGTATAAATATTTTAATAATGTTGGTCAATCCATGAGCATAATATGTTTTTCCATCTGTTAACCTCCTATGCAATTTTTTTACCTGGTGTCTTATAGTTCCCTCTATAGAGATCCTTTATTTTCTTTGTTAAATATTCCAGTGTATTTCGTTTTCATTGACGTTACTGTGAATGGTATTGTTTTAAGGCAACAAAAGTAAAGAAAGACAAAGATGGACATTATGTATTGGTCAAGGGAACAATTCAACGAAAAGACATACCAGTCCTAAATATCTATGCACCCTAGGTGCTCCCAGATTTACTAAGCAAATTCTATTTGATCTAAACAAAATGATAGACAACACCACCATAATAGCTAGGGATTTCAACACCTTACTGACAGAACTGGACAGATCCTCTAAGTAGAAATTAAACAAAGAAACTTTGGACTTAAACTTGACCGCAGAGCAAATAGGCTTAACAGACATACACAGAACATTCCTCCCCAAGACTGTTGAATATATATTCTTCTTTTCAGCTCATGGAACATTCTCCAATATTGATCATATCCTAGGCCACAAAATAAGCTTCAACAAAATTTTAAAAAATGGAGATTATACCATGTATCTTTATAGACCAGAGTGGAATAAAATTAGAAATCAATTCCAATACAAACACTCATCCCTACACAAAGTCATAAAAACTAAACAACTTATTGCTCAATAATAGTTGGATCAGGGAGGAGATAAAGACAGAAATCAACAAATTCTGTGAACAAATGAAACAAACTATCAAAACCTGTAGGATACTACAAAAGCAGTCCTGAGAGAGAAACTAATTGCTGTAAAAGCTCATACCCAGAAATCAGAAAGACCACAAATCAACAACCTAACAAATCATCTCAAGGAACTAGAAAAGGAAGAGCAGACCAACCCCAAACTTAGCAGGAGAAAAGAAATAACTGAGGTAAAATCAGAACTAAATGAAATTGAGAACAAAAGAAACATACAGAAGATTAATGAAGCAAAAAGTCGGTTCTTTGAAATTATAAACAAAATTAATACGTGATAAACCTTTGGCCAGATTAACCAGAAACAAAAAATCTCTAATAAGCTCACTCAAAAAGAAAAAGGAAGGAAAGCAGCAGATATCACAGAAATACAAAATATAATCACTGAATACTATAAAAATCTCTATGCCCCCAAATTTGAAAATGTGGCAGAAATAGAAAACTTCCTGGAATCTCACTACCTCCCTAGACTCAATCAGGAAGAAGCAGAACTCCTGAACTGGCCAATATCAAGCACTAAAGTTGAAGCAACAATAAAAAAATCTTCCAATAGCCACTAGGCCCAGTTCTCTTGTACCTGGTAATTTCACATCTGAGTCCAGTCTCCATCCTACCTGGTGAAAAATGAATAATCTGAGCAAATGGAAAATAGTTTTTCTTCATTTCTGATTCCACAGCCCACCCTTCCCCTTCTTTGTTTGCCTAATGAACTGACCTCTGCAGAGGCCAGAATGTTTGGTGAGTTCTCTGAGAGGTCTCTGCATAGTACGGGCACCAAACTGAGCCGGGCCCCATCTGCTAGGTGTGAGAGGAAACAGTGGGACAGCAGTTGTAACTTTGGCATGGGGAGGTGCGGCCTTTCCTGGCTTTCGTTCCTGTTAGGGGAGACCTTTCCCCATCTCTCTGGAGAGCCCTTGCCTGGTATCTGTGCATAACCCCTGGTGAACCTTGGCTTCCCTCCTTACAACTTAGAAAGAGACAGGCCTAGATTCAGGCAACCACCACTAGGAAGGTCCAGGAACTAGACCCCCCTACTCAGCAGTGGGTGATAGTTGCACTTTATCTAGTCCCTAACCCAGTCATAGGGCAGGAAAGGACAGTGGCTTCTCTGAACTTGTTTGAGTGGGAGATCCTCACACTGCCTGAGTGAATTTGAGTGGAATTCTCAGGAACTGTCCATGGATTCTTGTTCTATGGCCCATACTGGCTGAGGCTGGAGGTTCACTGCTTATTTGATTTTTATTGCACAGTGAGGGGGGCACTGGGAGGGTTGGGATCAGTGAGACTGTCCACGGATTCCCCTCCTCCATCTGTTGCTGGCAGAGGAGGGGCCACAGTTGTTTGAATCTTTGTGTAGCAGAGGCTCCAGCAAAATTCTGTAGCTCTTTTGAATTGGGTGGAGGAAATACTGACACCAAGCCAGTATCAGCTTCCATTATCTCAGCAAGTTATTTCTCAGAGACTCTCACTGCATAGCTGAAAGGGAGCTTCAGGAGGCTGTAGAGGAAGGACCACAAGCACAATCTCCAGCTCATTGGTGAAGGGGTGGTTAGCATCAGTTCTTGGGGCCTCCAGATTGGGTCACACTCCACCAGGTTTAGTTGCCAAATAGGTCTGCACAGTGCTCTCGAAGGGTCCCCAATTGCATTGTCTCTCAAAAACTATTCAGGAAGAACTTATCATTTCAGCTAAAAAAAAGTATAATTAATATTTTTAAAAAGCTGAAAATATTCATGGGCAGGATCAAGGAAAAGAATTCTGGCAACATGAAAAATCAGAGCAGATCAACTCCCCACAAGAGATTATAAGGAAGATATAGCAGAAAATACCATTCATAGAGAAAGTACTGAAATGTCAGAAATAGAATTCAGAATATGTATAACAAATAAGATGACGGGAATTGAGAAGATGGAAATATAAAATCAAAACATAGTTCAAAAGTTGTCTCATGAAATTAGTGAATTTAAAAACAAAATCACTAAGAATATGGACATAATGAGGAAAGATATAGCAGAGCTTAAGGAATTAAAGAGGCATTCAAGGAGCTTTGAACCTCAGTAGAGATTCTCATTAATAGAGTTGAATATGGAAAAGAAAGAATTTCAGAAATTGAAGGCAAGACTTTTGAATTATCCCAGTCATTCAAAGAGAAAGAAAAAAAAGGAGAATTAAAACAGAATATTTCCTGAGAGAGTTATGGGATTATTCCAAAAGATCAAACATCCCAATTATAGGGATTCCTAAAGGAAAAGAGGATGGCCCAAAGGCACAGATACTCTACTTCATACATTGTGATGGAGAATTTCCCAAGCAATGTGAGAGATATAGAAATTCAAATAGCAGACTGTTTGAGAATTCCAGCCCAACTCAGTCCAAACAAAGCATCTCCTAGACATATTGAAATTAACTTTTCCAAAATCAGTATGAAGAAGAAACTCCTGCAAGAAGCCAGGCATAAGAAAAGTATTACTTACAAAGGGAAAAATATCAAGATGGCCACAGATCTTTCAGTAGAAACTTTTCAAGCCAGAAGAGAATGGTTATCAGCCACTAATCTTCTTTTTTTTTTTTTTTATAATTTTATTGACTCATAAGTCTGTACATTGGTGCAATCATAGGGCACGATTCATATACATTCAGAAATGTTTTGATCGTACTGTTACAGTTAGCCTTCATGGCATTTTCTTGATCACTATATAAAGACATTGATACTCTACATTTAATAAGTTTCCCCAGGACCCTGCTAAGATGCACCGTAGGTGTGATCCCACCAATTGCCCTCCCTCCACCCATACTCCCCCCTCCCCT
>CAUYON010046980.1:0-25802 GCA_963573935.1 Arctocebus calabarensis
CTAGTGTGAGCCTTTATAAGTGTACAGTATTAGTTATTGTTATAAAGGACACTTTTAGGGAGCTGTGAATTGTTTCTTTAAGTTTTTTTTTTTTCTTTTTTTTTGAGACAGAGCCTCAAGTTGTCGCCCAGGATAGAGTGCTGTGGCATCACAGCTCACAACAACCTCCAATTCCTGGGCTCAAGCGAGTCTCCTGCCTCCGCCTCCCAAGTAGCTGGGACCACAGGCGCCCGCCACAACGCCCGGCCATTTTTTGGTCGCAGCCGTCATTGTTGATTGGCGGGTCCGGGCTGGATTCGAACCCGCCAGCTCAGGTGTACGTGGCTGGTGCCTTAGCCTGTTGAGCCACAGGCGCCGAGCCTGTTTCTTTAAATTTTAAAAGTTTAAATACTTGGCATTTGACCTTGCATGCTAAAAGTTTTCATTGCTGTGAAGAGTTTTCAGATTTTTAAATTTTAATTTATTTTGTATTTTATTCTTATGTTTTTTGTGATTTATTTCCAGGTCTTTTTTTCCTTGAGTTTGGAGCTGGGCCATCTTGGTTCTGGCCCTGATTTGACTGGGGCATCAGTTTTTCTCATCTGTAAAGTGGAGGTGGGATTTGGCTGACATCTCAGATCACATTCTGAGATCTGGGAGGGCTTGGTGGAAGGTTCCCTTCTGGTTCTATTTTGAACACAAGGGGAAAGGTTTAGAGTTTGAGGACAGCGTTCAAAGTGTTATGAAGTTAGGATTGGCATCTCACTTTTTTCTTCTCCTTGTCTTAAGAAGGCAGCAGGAGCTCTCAGGCACAGCGAGGGAATGGACCATCCTCATGTGCTTGTGTTAAATACATGCTTTAAGTCATTCCTTCCCTTTTTTTTTTTTTTTCCCTTGTATGAAAGGTCTTTATTAGTGGGGAAGCTGCAGAGCAGCATTAAGGGGAAGAAGAGAGAGAGAGAGAAACGGGGGAAGAGAGGAGAAAGAGAGAAGGGGGGAGAGAGAAAGAGAGAGAGAGAGAAACACGAGATGCGGGGGAAGGAAGAGAAAAGAGCACTTTCCTTTTTTAATAAGTAATTCTTTAAAATGTTTGAAACAGCCTCAAACCTACAGAACTATTGAAAGTGCAGCACAAAACACCTTACATCACTTGGTAGCTGAATCCATTTTGTTTTGGGGAAGTAATCGAAACAGTACAGAGAATGCTTTTCCCAAACTACTGCACAATAAATTAGTCTCTTGATGTTCTTTCAGCCATGAGCACACCTCAGTTGTAATTCCTCACAGACAACGCAACCATCAGAATTCAGAACCCAACACATTTCTACCACCTTATCCTCAGGCTCCATTTAGGTTTCACTAGGAGCGCCCATGAAGACTCAGTTCAGAATCATCTGTGGTTTGGGGTCACTGTATTTTTAAATTTCTTTGAGACTGGGACAATTATAAAATCTTTTGCAGAATTATGTGGCCTCAATTCTTTGGAAGATCCTAGGCCAGCTGTTTTGTAGAATGTCCTTCTCTTTGGATCTGTCAGTACATCCGTCTGCGGCAGGGAGTGATGCTGGGTTCTCCTTGTGCCTTCCAGGTGGTCCCATTACTGGTGATGATCACTTGAGTAAGGTGGAATCAGCCAGTTTTCTCCATTGTAGAATTCCTTTTCCTTTTGTAATTAATGCCTATTTTGTAAGGCAGAAGCAATGTAAATATCCCTTTTCTCATATAATGTTGATTTATTCATTATTCTTGGTAGTTTAGACTCATGGTTTTGTTTTATTATAATAATTTTATTATAATCCACTACCATTTTGATGCTCAAATAAAATTTCTTTATGCCATTTTACATATCTTTTAACATATCCCCATTATTCTCAGAGCCTTCCTTTTTGGTTCAAAGAGATGTTCCAGGCTCATCTTGTACTTTTCCTATTCTAGTCCTGAACTAACCATTGCTCTAAGACATCCTCGTTTCGTTTACTAGAGTATGACATTTAGAAGCCAAGATCTGTGTGGTATGTGTGCCTGTTGCTATTTAGTGTACATTTCCAATACTCTTGGTGGAGAGTGGTGGAGAATATTTGAATATATGTATTCACACACATACAAACACATTCTCATAGGCAGACACAGGCATGGAAACACACATGTGTATTTACTTCTACATCGAGATTGAAATCTAGGAGTTAACACTGCTGGTCCAGCATTGAAAGGTTCATTCTAATTCTTTCCATTTTTGTAAAACTCCCAGCATTTCTATGGCAGTGAGAAATCTAGCTCCCAGGGCAATGACCCTGGGCTCTGATTCCTGCTGCCAGGTGCCTCTCTACACAGACCCCTTCTTTACCCTGCTCAGACTCTGGCGTTCTGATGCCTGGCTGCCGTCCTGGCTGAGTCTGCTTCACCCCAGCTGTTTTCCACATTCCCCTCTGGTCCACCCTTTCATGTGGATGCACCATGTTGGGCTGCCCCTTACTCCTTGACATATTCCTCACTCTGCCCCGGTTGTCACGGACCCTGGTGGGCTGTCCCCAACGCTGGGCTGCCTACCTTGGAGGTAGGGAACAGAAAGTGATAAGTGAAAAGCTGTTTTTATTTTGTAACATGACAAGTGAAGGAATGGTGGCTGTTTGCACTATTTAATTTTTTTTTAATTTTGGCAACTTTTTTTATTTTTAAAAATCCAAATTGCTATAATTATAAATTAAATATCTGACAAGACAGCTGACTGTAGACTTGCAAAAAGCAGTTATTTTGACATTGGTTATTTTCTTTTTTTTAATTTTTAAAAATTTATTTTATTTTATTTTCATTTTTTACTGTTGGCGACTCATTGAGGGTGTAGACAACCAGGTTACACTGATTGCCTTTGTTAAGTAAAGTCCTTCTCTTATAATTGTGTCCCACCTCCAAGAGGTGTGTCACACACCATCACTCCCCACCCCCTCTCTCCTTCCCTCTCTCTGCTCTCCCTTTCCCCCACTCCCCTCCCACATATTAGGTCATCAGTTGTCCTCATATCAGAATTGAGTACATGGGATTCTTGCTTCTTCATTCTTGTGATGCTTTACTAAGAAGAATGTGTTTCAACTCCTGGATGGTTAATACAAAAGATGTAAAGTCGCCATCTTTTTTAGTGCCTGAATAGTATTCCATGGTATATATACAGCTTGTTAATCCATTCCTGGGTTGGTAGGCATTGAGGTTGTTTCCACATTTTGGTGATTGGGAATTGAGCTGCAATAAACAGTCTAGTGCAAATGCCCTTATGATAAAATGATTTTTTTTCTTCTGAGTAGATGCCCAGTAATGGGATTATAGGATCAAATGGGAGGCCTAGTCTCAGTGCTTTTTTTTTTTTTTTTTTTTTTTTTGAGAAAGTCTCAAGCTATCGCCCTGCACCAAGTGGTGTGGCATCCTAGCTCACAGCAACCTCAGACTTTTGGGCTTAAGCAATTCTCTTGCCTCAGCCTCCCAAGTAGGTAGGACTATAGATGCCCGCCACAACACCCAGCTATTTTTTTATTGCAGTTGTCGTTGTTTTAGCAGGCCCAAGGTGGGTTTGAACCCTCCAGCCCCAATGTATGTAGCCAGAGCCCTACCCACTGAGCTGTAGGTGCCGCCTAGTTTGAGTACTTTGAGGGTTCTCTATGCTTCCTTCCAAAAAGGTTGTGTTAGTTAGCAGTCCTCCCAGCAGTTTAAAAGTGTTCCCTTCTCTCCTGCCAGGGCAGGATACACAACTTTGAGATTTTGTGTTGTGGGCCCTTCTCACTGGGATTAGGTGGTATCTCAGGGTGGTTTTGATTTGCATTTCTTTGTTAATTAGGGACAATGAGCATTTTTTCATATGTTTGTTAGCCATTCATCTGTCTTCTTTAGAGAAGGTTCTATTTATCTCTCTTGCCCATTGATGTAAGGGATTGTTGGCTTTTTTCATGTGGATTAATTTAAGTTCTCTGTAGCTCCTAGTTATCAAGCTTTTGTCTGATTCATAATATGCAAGTATCTTTTTACCATTCTGGTGGTTCTCTGTTTGTTTTTATTGTCTCCATAGCTGTACAGAAGCTTTTCAGTTTAGTTAAGTACCATTTGTTTATTTTTGTTGTTGGAATTGCCACGGAAGATTTCTTCATGGAGTCTTTCCCCAGTCTGATAACTTCAAATGTTTTCCCCATAGTTTCTTAAAGGATTTTCATTGTTTTATGCCTTAGATTTAGATCTTTTATCCATCTTGAATCAATTTTAGTTAGTGCAGGAAGGTGCAAGTACATGTGATTATCCAGTTCTCCCAGCACCATTTGTTGAATAGGGATACTTTCCTCTAGTGTATGTTCTTATTTAGTTTATCAAAGATTAGGTGGCTATGACATGTTAGTTTCATTTTATGGTTATCTATTCAGTTCCAGATCTCTATCTCCATTTTTGTGTCAATGCCATACTGTTCTGATCACTATAGCCTTGTAGTATAGCCTAAAGTCTGATAGGCTGATACCCCTGGCTTTGTTTTTATTACTAAGAATTGCCTTGGCTGTGTGCGGTTTTTTCCTGGTTCCATACAAAATGAAGAATCACTTTTTCCATATCTTGAAAGTATGATGTTGGTATTTTAATGGGGATTGCATTGAATCTGTAGATTGCTTTCTGAAGTATACACATTTTCACAATGTTGATTCTTCCCAACCATAAGCACGGTATGTTCTTCCATTTGTTAATATCTTCTGCTATTTCTTTCCTTAGGTTTTTGTAATTTTCTTTATAGAGGTTGGTCCTGTTTTGTTCTGTATATTCTAAGGTATTTCATGTTTTTTGAAGCTACTGTGAAGGGAATTGTGTCTTTGATTAGCTTGTCATCTTGGTTATGGCATATACAAAGGCTACTGATTTGTGGACACTGATTTTTATCCTGAGACCTTACTATATTTTTTGATCACTTCCAGGAGTCTTGTGGTTGAGTCTTTGGGGTTCTCTGCTGATTATATCTTCAGCAAAGAGCAAAAATTTGACCTCCTCTACCCCCCCCATTTGGATGCCATTTATTACCTTCTCTTACCTGATTGTATTGTCTAGAACTTCCAGCACTATGTTGAATCATAGTGGTGAGAGGGGACAGCCTTATCCGGTTCCTGTTTTAAGTGGAAATGTTTTCAGTTTTACTCCATTCAGTAAAATATTAGCTGAGGGTTTATCTTAGATGGCTTCGATCAGCTTAAGAAATGTGCCAGCTATGCCTATTTTCATCACAGTTTTAATTAGAAAGGATGCTGAATTTTATCAAATGCTTTTTCCGCATCTATTCAGAGGATCACATATAGTCTTTGTTTTTTGCTTCTGTTGATATGGACAGTTACATTTATGGACTTGCATATGTTAAATTAGTCTTGCATCCTTGGGATGAAACATACTTGAAAATGGTGGATGATTTTTTTTTTTTAATGTATAGCTATAATATGTTGGCTAGGATTTTAGGGAGAATTTTTTAATCTATATTCATTAGTGAAATTAGTCTGAAATTCAAATTTTTAGTTGGGTCTTTTCCTGGATCTGGTATGAGGGTGATGTTTGCTTTGTAGAATGTGTTGGAAAGATTCCTTCTCAATTTTTTGGAATAATTTCTGCAGTATGGGTATAAGCTCTTCTTTGAAGATTTGATAAAAATCTGGTGTGAAGCCATCTGGACCAGGGCTTTGTGGTGGTGTGGTGTTGGGAGATTTTTTATTGTTTCTTCGATTTCAGTTCTTGAAATCAGTCTGTTCAAGAGATCTAGTTCTTCTTGATTAAGTCTAGGGAGATGGTGTGATTCCAAGTATTGGTCCATTTCCTCTGCATTGGGGGCATAGAGTTTCTTGTAGTACCCAGAGATGATCTCTTGTATCTCCTTGCCATCAGTTGTTATTTCCCCTTTATTGTTTCTGATTGAGGTTATTAGATATTCTACTTTTCTTTTTCCAGTTAATTTGCCAAAGGCTTATTGATTTTATTTATTTTTTTGAAAAACTAACTTTTTGTTTGTTAATTTTTTGAATTCTTTTCAATTTCATTCATCTCTGATTTAAGTTTGGTTATTTATTTTCTTCTGCTAGATTTGGGATTAGATTGTTCTTCTTTTTCCAATTCCACAAGACGTTTATGAGTTTGTTGATGTGCTCTCTTTCTGTCTTTTGAATGTAGGCATCTAATGCTCAATAAATTTCCCTCTTAAGACTACTTTTGCTGTGTCCCACAGGTTTTGGTTACTTGTGTCTTCATTGTTTTTATGTTTGAGGAATTTAACAATTTCCTCTCTTATCTCTTTCTGAACCCAGCTATCATTCAGCATAAGGTTGTTCAATTTCCAAGTCTTTATGTGTGGATGAACACTTTTGTTGGAGTTGAGTTCCAACTTTATTGCCTTGTGGTCTGAGAAGACATAGGTGTAATTTCTATTCCTTTAATTTTGACAAGGTTTGATTTGTACCCCAGGTTGTGGTTGATTTTGAAGTACGTACCCTGGGCTGACAAGAAAAGTGTATATTCCTCAGCTTTGGGATGGTGTGTTCTATACATGTCTATTAATCCTATTTGTTCGAAGGTCACATTTAAGTCTTTTGCATGTTTGTTTATTTTCTGTTTAGAAGAGGATCTGTCCAGTTCTGTCAGAGGGGTGTTAAAGTTACAGACTATTATGGCATTATGGGATATGATATTGTTCAAATCCATTAAGATCCTTTTCATAAATCTGGGAGCATTTAAGTTGAGGGCAATAAATATTTAAAATTGAAATGTCTTCTTGTTGAATAGTATAAAGTATATGTCTTTGTCTTTCTTAACTTTAGTTGCTTTAAATCTGCTTGTATCTGAAAATAAGATTATAACCCCTACTTTCTTCTGATTTCCATTTGCTCGAAATACTGTTTTCCATCCCTTAACCTGGAGTCTTGACTTGTCCTTCAAGGCTAGATGTGTCTCCTGGAGACAGCGTATGGGTGGCTTGTGCTTTTTTGTCTAGTCAGCCAGCTGGTGCCTCTTCAGTGATGAGTTCAGTTTATTGACATTTTTTGAGAGAGTATGGTGGAATTGTATTCATCTTATATCATGAAAGTCTGTTGTGTAGTTTCATCCTTTACACCATTGTGGAAGCTAAGTTTTGACCTTTAGCTTCTGGGTGTTAACTTTGCTAGTGGTCCATTGTGGTAAGTGTTGAGAATAGGTCTAAATATTTCCTATAGAGCTGGTCTTGTTGCAGTGAATTTCCTTAGTGCTTGTGTATCCACAAAAGATTTGATTTTTCAATCAGTTTTGAAGCTTAGTTTAGGAGGATGCAGAATTCTGGACTGAAAATTGTTTTGTTTAGGAATGTTGAAGGTGGATGACCATGCTTTTTTGGCTTGGAAGGTTTCTGTTGAAAAGTCTGCTGTCATCCTAATGGCTCTGCCTCTGTAGGTCAGTTAAAGAGGCACTTATTCCTAGCTGTTTGCAGAATTTTTTCTTCATCTTAATTTTGGACAAGTTTATTTACAATGTGTCTTGGAGAGGCTCTGTTTAAGTTGAGTTGACCCAGGTTTCAATATCCATCTGGAAGGAGTGTGTTGGGGTCTTTAGTAAAACTTGTTGAAGTTTTCCTTTATGATAGACTTGAGTCTATCTTCAAGTTTTAGGAAAACTTGAAGTTTTCCTTTATGATAGACTCCAGGAGGGCTTCCATTCTTTTGGGACAATCTTCTCCTTCAGGAGTCCTTATTATTCATATATTTCATTGTTTTGTGGACTCTCATGTTTCTCAAAGTGCCCATTCTGCTTTCTCTTTCTTCTTTTCTTCCTCTTTAACTACCTGGGTTAACTTGAAAACTTTATCCTCTAGCTCTGAGGTTCTTACTTCTCTATGGTCTAACCTATTTTTAATACTTTCTACTGCATCTTTATATTCCCTGATTGTCTCCTTCATTTCCTTAAGCTCCGCCATATCCTTTCTGTATTCTACATACCTCTCGTCCAACTTTTGGTTCTGTCTTTCCATTTTCTCATCCATTCTTTTTATTGTCTTTATCATCCATATTTTATTTTATCATTATTATTATTATTTTTGTTTTTGCAGTTTTTGGCTGGGGCTGGGTTTGAACCCGCCACCTCCAGTTATTGGGGCCGGTGCCCTACTCCTTTGAGCCACAGGCACAGCCCATCATCCATATTTTAAATTCCCTTTCTGTCAAGTCCATTAATTCTTCATAGGTGGAGTCTTCTGTAGGAGCTGCCTCATGGTCCCTTGGAGGAGTTCCTCTGTTTTGGTTTTTCATGATGCCTGAATTTTTCTGTTGGTTCCTCCTCGTGTGTTCTTTCTTTTTGTTCACCTCCTCAGCCTCATTTTTATTGCTCACTGCTTCCTTTGCTTCAAACAGAGGTCCTTGCTGTAGATGACAGTGTGTTGCAATGTGTCGCCAGGATACCAAATGATGCTGTGGTTTTTTTTTAGGAGACAGAGAGCACAGCCAGCAACCTCTATGGTCCTCATTCCAAACTTAGTTGCCTTTGGCGATCCCCTGTTTGTTTCCTGAGCATTCATACTCCTCAGGTTGGGATCTTAAAGCTCACAAAAATTCCTTCAGGGCAAGACCTCACAGTTCCCCTGATTCTAATTCCTGTGGGGGTGCAAGAGTACCTCAGCCTGTCACACGACAAGTTCTGATCCCAGCAGGCAAAATTAAGATGGCCATGCATTAGGCCTCTGCTATGACCTTTTCATAACCTTCCCATAGTGGCAGCCCTCTGGCTGCTGAGACCTTCTCATTATGGCTGTCTCACCAGCCACCAAACCTATGGCAAGTCCACTCCAACCGGTATTCAGATCTGATTGCTATATACTATTAGAATCTGCCCAGTCTTCCAAGCTTTCCACTTAATGCGCAGCTTTCCCTCAACAAATGAAAGCTTTGGAAAGGCTCTCTCCCATCCCAGGCCTTGGCGGGGGGCCAGCTGATCCCAGCTCGTGGCAATCATGTGCCTAATTTATCAGATTTCTACCACTCTGGATCATATGCTGTATTCACCTCACTACCTCCTTGCTGTGCTCCCTGAACTATGACTGTGTGTAAGGTCCTCACCCCAAGTATGTCTGGGGTTTCTCTTTTTCTGCATTCATTCTAGGAGAACTCAGCTGAATGACCCATCTAGTCTGCCATCTTGCTCTACTCACTCTAGACTATTTAATTTTTGAAAAATTATTGTACCTATCAAGGAAAAAGTCATATAACATAGTAGTTTCTTGGAAACCATGACTTTATGCAAAATGAAACCAGTTTTCCTGAAGGCTAATTGATAACAGGACTTGAACAACAAATACAGAATATTTCTTGTTATAAAATATTACTTATCTTATAAATGAAAACCTCAAACATGTCTAATAATAATCATTGAAAAATAAATGTAAGTTATTTATACACTTAAGAAAGATTAATAAATCAAGGAATATAATTATTTATCAATTTTTGGTGAATCATTGAATGATAGCAGTTATAATACTGGTGGATTAAATCAAGGAGTAAGTGTTTCCAAAGCAAAAATTATAAGGAGCACCTCCTATCACCATGCAGTTCATAGCAATCACAAGTATGGTGGGTGGGCTGAGTGCTCTCACACCACATTATTTATTATTGTCCGTTTGTTTGGCTATCATAGGCTTTATGGGGTTTTATTTTATGATACTTTGTATTTAGTCATTCATTCATCCCTTCATTCATTCATTCATTCAGTCTCTAACACTGTATTCTAGTTCAGGGTCACACGCAGCCAGAGCCTATCCTGGCATCTCAGGGCATAGGGTGGGGACTAACCTGGAGAGGATACTGTTCTGTCCCAGGCCACACCTACACCCACTCTGACTAAGGCCATTCAGACACACTGGCTCACCTAATGGGCACATCTTTGGGGTGTGGGAGGATACCTGGTACCTGGAGAAATCCCACACGTGGGGGAACATGCAGATTGCACAGACAGTGGCCAGGGCTTTGTTGTTGTTTGTTTTTCTTCATCCATGTTATAATGACACTAAATGAAAGGACATTCTTCAATGACCTGCTGTATACACATTATAATCCCCAGTAGTTTACCTTAAAATTTTTCATTTTACAGTGATATGAGTGTTAGATACTTTTGGTAGAAATTGAACTGTAAGTACCCATATAACCCATACAAAGTACTCTGTTTTTCACTTTTAGTACCATATTTACATAATGGTACTAAAATTACATAAGATATTCATCATTTGATTATAAAACAGGCTCTGTGATATTCAATACTTGATTATTAAATAGGCTTTGTGGTAGATGCTTTTGCTCAACCATAGGCTTAAGGCAAATGTTTTGAGTGTGTTTAGGCTAAGCTGTGATACTTTGTTAGGTGTATTCAATGTATTTTTGACTTCTGGAATTTCCACCTTATAATGAGTATGTTGGTATGTAACTTCATCTAAGCCAAAGAGCATCTGCAAATGTTTTTGTCCTTTAAATTGGAATTTAGACAAGTAAGTGCAATGATAAATGTGCCTTCAGTTCAGTGACTTAGCTTTAAAATAAAGCTATGCCTAAAAGTTAGGTAGAAGTTGATCTTGTTCTAGGAGGGAGAGAGGCGCATCCGAAGTGTTCTTTCAGAAGAGCACCCAAGTGCTTTTGCCTTCATTCGATTTTTACTCAAAGGGCTATCTTTGCAGCTGTTGCTGCTGACATGGGTCTGCCACATGCGTATGTGGGCAGAGAGGTAGAGTGTGAGCAGTGCTTGAAAACCACCCTCTTCGTGGGTTCATCTGAACAGTGGGTCCGCACTTCTGTGCTTACACACTCACCCCCATGCAGGTATTTGGGCCAGCCGCATTTTAGAGCTCCCCCCCAGTCTCTCAGCCCTGTCCCCAGGGCTGGTTCTGGAAGAGCACTGCTTCCCCACTCTGATTCTGGCTGTTCTTCAACCCTGGAATGTCTGTGAGGTTTCCTTTCTTTTCTTTCTCCCTCAAAACAACAAGATAAGTATAAACCCACTACTCAGACATGGTAGGGATGTAGGTTGCAGTGTGGTGGGCTGCTTAGTGCTCCTTGGCAGTGCTGTTTTCTGCCACTGGTTTTCTTACCTGTGCCTCACGGGAAGTGTTAGCCAGGTTGTAAGGTAAGTCTGAACTGCTGAAGGGCTTTGCTGTGGGCTTTTTATTTCCCTGTGTTTGTGAGCAAAGCAGTGGGAATTCCTGCTGGGTGGCTGTTTATCTGCTTGTGCCATTGTTTTGCACAGAATGTTGGCTGACTAAGAATCTAGGTCATCCTTAGCAGTTTCTTGCCCTGTATCCCATGGATCCTGCAGAATGCAGCTGTTTAACAGATGTGGTACCCTTCATGTCTTCATGGTAGGGTCATCTGGATTTAGCAAGTAAAAATGCAGGCCGCTCACTTAACGAATATCAGATATACAACAAAAGCTTTTTAGTATGCCCCATGCAAGACTTGGGACTTAAATTCTTTGGACAATTATTTGTTGTGTATCTGAAATTCAGTTTTAGTCCGGCATGTCCTATCCTTTATCTGGCAGTCCTAACCCCCTGAGTGTTGCTTTTTTGTTTTATTTTGTTTTTTTGCAGTTTTTGGCCAGGGCCAGGTTTGAACCCACCACTTTCAGTATATGGGGCTGGCACCCTACTCCTTTGAGCCACAGGCACCGCCCCTATGCCCTGAGTTTTTGCATGATGCAATAAATTTGATAAGTGTGTATTTAGAATTATATATACATAATTATATATATATATATATATTATGTATGATAAGTTATTAAAAAGTGACTGGTTTGCAAATAAGCCCTTGAGTGCATGAAATTTTGAGCTCCTGGCAAGGCAGGGAGCTACAGCTTTGTTGACAAATCACATCTGGCAAATTCCCAGGCTGGGCTCGGTTGGCCATCTTGAGGTAGGAACTTGAAATTCTATCATGTAGAATTTCTCATTATCCTTTTTTCATTCCTTTCTTAATGACTCTTCAGTTCATATGTTAAAAATTCAGGTAAAAAAAGCCGGGCACTGTGGCTCATGCCTGTAATCCCAGCACTCTGGGAAGCCAAGATCACCTGAACTCAGAAGTTCAGAGACCAGTCTGAGCAAAAGCTAGATCCCATCTCTAATAAAAATAGAAAAACTAGCGGGGTGTGTTGGTGGGCTTCTGCCCAGCTACTTGGGAAATTGAGGCAGAAGGTTCACTTGAGCCCAGGAGTCTGAGGTTGCTATGAGCTGTGACACCACAACACTCTACCTAGATGACAGAGTGAGATTCTGTCTCAAAAAAAAAAAATTAAAAGAAGTAAAAAAGAAAATTATAGGCAGACTGGCCTATGTCAGTTTGTACTTGTGCATGTAGGAAGAAAAAGGAAGAGTTTTATAAAGCCTTTGCTATGCTTTGTTTTGTGTTTGGTATTTTCTTTGGCATATTTTATAAGGTGAGTAGAAAACCCCACAAAATAAAATTGGGAGACCCCCAGTCCCACACTTTCTTTCATTTTCTCTGACACACTTGATTCAACTAACACTCTCTTATAAGGGCAAGTGATTGTTATTCCTTATTTTTTAACTTAGGAATTCTCTAAGCAGAACAGTTTATTAGGTATCTTCCAAGGGATAAAAAGTTTATCTTATTATAAAGTCTACATGTTACCTTACTGACCATCTGTTAATGAATTAGTGGATTTCTTTTAGGGCCCTTTTGTCCTCAGCTCTGTCGTTTCATCGTTCCCCGATTCTTTGGTCCTGACCCCTGGAAGAGGCTACTTGGAAGTGCCTTCATACTTTGGCTTCACTTTCATGATTTGGCTTAAATAAATAGAATCAGGGCTTATTATTTGAGGCTTTTTAATAATTTCATGCAGGGGTTAGCAGACTTTTTCTGTAAAGAGCAAGATAGTAAATAGCTTGCTTTGCAGACATACTGTCTCTGATGCATATTCTTTTTTTCTTTTACAGCCCTTTAAAAACATGAAAACCATTTTTAGCTTGTGAGCTGCACCCCAACAGGCAGTAGTTTCCCTAAGAGTGTTTTCTCTTAGAAACATGTTACATGGAAAGTTCTGTGGGCTCTGAAATTCACCCTTTATTTTAGACGTATAGTAGAAAAGGGGGATTGAATATTTAGTAATAAGAGCATGTTATATGCAATGAGCATTATAGTATCTATATGTGTGTATATATATGTGTATATATATCTGGAGGACACAGCCTTTCTCCCTCACCCCCCTTCCCCTGTGACAGTTACTCATATTTTTAAAAGGAAATTTTGTCATTTCTTGTTACAATTTTTGATTTTGTGCTTATATGACACAAAATGTCCTTCTGACCAATTCTGTAGTCATGTATGTGGGAGCAAGTGGTCATATTTCAAGCTCATGCCCAGGGTGGGGAGAAGGCAAGACAGTGTATTGGTTTGTCTTGTCTTTGTGGTTATTTACTTACGACATGGAGGATTTGTTGAAAATTTGCTAGAACAGGACATCCTGACCAGTTTTGCTATCTTTCAGAACTGTCAGTTGCTAAGAAACTGCACAAGCATTTTATTTTGAAACCTAATGGGGAGGGATAGTACATTCACATAGGAATGTAATTCAGTGGGAGATTTGCTGTTCGATTTACTCCATTTTTTAATTTGATTTCCTCTGAAACACATTTGGTGTCCCTGAATATTATAGTGGTGACGACAGACGTGCTCCTAAAGCACCTGGGGGAGGCAGTACATTCCACACCAGATGACTGTCGTGCTGATCAGGATGAAGCCACCCAGTCACTCCTTGTCTGTTGTTACAAATGGGAACTGGGCTATTTCCCATCATTTCTTTTCCCTTTAGACCTTTACAAATGCTTTTGGGGCCTGAATGCAATTGTGAATAGACAGAGATAGCTTCTAGGAAAGCCACTAGACTCGCCGAATCGTGACTGTTGGACAAAGGCATCCTGTTCAGAAGTCTTGTCCCAGAGTGGTGCTGGAGTCTGGAAGCAGGGCCACAGCGCCTTGCTCTTTCCGCTGTGAACAAGCAGGAGAGCTGGTGTTTGCGGAGTGGACGGCTATGCTCACTGTCCAAACAGATCTCTGTGCCAACTGGGAACATATCTGTGAGCACTCCATCATGCCGTGAATGGGTCTCTTGTGTTTGGAATCTTCTGACTCAAAGAGAGGGAGAGAGAAATATTTCTTTCAGACTCCAGCATTCACTGTCCCATCCACAGTCTCCTCAGACTATTAGAAACCAAGCATGCTCAGAGATGCTTCTTAAGCAGAATAAGAAAAGAGCAGAGAAAAAGGAATAAAGTTAGAGACAGCTCCATTGAAATGCTTCCGGCAATTTTTGTAAATAAACTAGACTGCCATGGTAAATAGAGTAGTGAGAATATTCTTGATTTCTCCTGAAGAAAATAAAACATTTACCATCTCAAGTTTCCAATTCATGGTTCATGTCTGTACACTTAAACATACACACACAGTTTCCTTCCAAAAACATAGAATACATTCATAATGTATTATTAAACAGACAGTAATTTCATTTCACCTGGATAATTTCTTAAGAAAAGGTCAATTGATATGATGGAGTTTTGATTCATTTTTAATTTTAGAGTGCCCAAGTTCATTGTATATGAAAGGGAGAGAATGAAATAGAATTGTTTTGTTGTCCGGCTAGTCACTTTCTGCAAGACAACAGTAATAGTGCCTTTCTCTCAGAGTCCAGTATTTCCTGCATGCACTGAGCACGGGGCTCATGGAAAAGGCCAGGTGTTCCTGGTCTTGAGGTTGAGGGAAACAACAGCATTGTTGGTGGTGGGAAGGCCAGGGCAGGGCTCTGTCCCCTTGGCCTGAAGTGCTGCCAAGCACCGGGTGGACACTGGGGAGGAAGCACAGAGTGCTTTTAGAAAGGCCACGGTGCAGCAGTAACTGTGCTGCCTGGCCTTAGTCAATTAAAAGTCAATGATGGTTAGCCTACTTGGAGTAAATGATTCTTTGGCTTAGCCCATAAAAGCTTGAAGCTGGACTAGCCCTCCCTCCTCCAAAGTACAAATTTTGCCATCTTTGGCTGTCTGATACTACATATTCTCCAGGACTAACTGTGCTCACAGAGAAATCCAACTCTTGAACCCAACTACTGCTGGAAAGCAGGAATAGGGGGTGAGGCAGGAGTGGTTGGAGCAGGATAAATGGCAGTTAACTATCTGGCAAGCTGAGCACGGTCCAGGCACTGTTGTCAGTATTTTGTGTTTATGAACTCATTTCTTCCTCAAGTAGTCTTGTGAGATTGGTGCATTTACTTTCTTCATTTCTCAAAGAGAAAACCAAGGCACAGAGAGAGGTTGAGAAACACTCCTAGGTCACACAGCTCGTGACTGATGGAGCGTGGAGTCCCGTCTACAGGAGCGCCAGCAGTGGGTGCAGCTGCTGTGACAGTGTGCAGGGCCAGGGGGAGCCTGCACCTGCTCGTAGGGATCTCTGTGGAGCCTTCCTGTACTTCTTCTAGAGCCATGGTTGGTTCTCAACCTGTGGGTCGCAACCCCTTTGTAACAACGAAAATACATCTCGGCATTGGGAAGGTTGAGAACCTCTGTTCTAGAGTGTGTACTGTATCATGATTTTGGAGAATTATTTAGAGGAATTCAAAATCCAAAGGCTGTGATCACTTCAGAAAGATAATGTATTTGTTAGGTAAAAGAATTTGTCCTTTCTGTTTTTGTTACAGAATAAAGTTGCACATTTAATTAATCCCTGGTTATTGTAAATTGCTTGAATTACATTGTGGTCTAATGAGCTTAATTGGCAGATTGATTTTAAACTTGAACTCAATCATTCTGAGGTATCTTAGTATAAAATCAGGATAATTATATGGACTTAAATGCTCTATATAAAGTCATAAACTATCAACCATATCTGTTTATGATGGGATGAGATAATTTGGGCATGTGTGGGTGTGTGTAAGGATTAGAACCAATGATTTTAGACTATTTTTTAAAACTGTAATGTAATATTGGCTGGCATAATTAGCTTTTCTCAAGATATTGTACAACTAATTAAAATTGGCTAGTTGAAGATGATTTCTACAGTTGTGTTTATTGGAGCTCATCAGTGCCGTGTGCAGCAGTTAACGGTCTAAGTGGAGAGGGGGCCCTATGGTTCCATTGCTTGGATGATTAGGACCTAAAATAGTTTTGCACAAGTAAGATAAGTTTGTGATTTATATCTAGGAGTCTGTCAAAAAGGAAATTTTGTTTGGACTTACATTGTACAGACTATATTCTAGAAAATCAGTTATAAAAAAAAATACTTTTAAACAGTTTGCTGTAAATATTTCAAATTGCATATAAAACCAGCACATTTTACCCCATTAATGCATTATTGTATGCAGCTATGATTAAATAAAAATAATGATAAAAAGAAATGTGGCTGAGTGGGTAGGGTGCCGGCCCATATACCGAGGGTGATGGGTTCAAGTCCGGCCCTGGCCAAACTGCAACAAAAAATGGCTGAGCATTGTGGTGGACGCCTGTAGTCCCAGCTACTTGGGGGGCTGAGGCAAGAATCGCCTAAGCCCAAGGCTGGAGGTTGCTGTGAGCTGTGACACCATGACACTCTACGAAGGGCAACAAAGTGAGACTCTGTCTCTAAATAAAATAAAATAAAATAGATCATACTATACTGTTTTATGTAGTTTATAGACCCTGAGGCAGGGTTTAAAACTTTTGCCAGTACGGTGAGCACATTAAACCCACCTAGATATCTTAGCATTGATATGCTCTAGAAATAGTTCAAGTTTATTCTTTTGAGAGAGAAGTTATGAGAAAAGAATAGTTCAACTTTTTGCCTTAGGAACCTGTGTTTTGACCTGCTGCTGCTGTCTGCTCTGTTCAGTTTATATGGCGTGGGCCTGGTTTTGGCTATTCTGAGCCTGTTTTTGAGGGATTTCCAAGCCACCACACCAAAGAGCTCATTAGAGGCAATTGACACCCAGAACATGCCCAGCACTGACTTTCTGAATCACGCCTAAGATCATGACCTTAATTTTCTTACCTGCCATTAAGTAGTTTTCTTTCCATTTGGTTTAGGTTTAGTCTGTAGGATAGGATGTTAATATGTGTGAAAATGGGAGAAATTTGAAAATTTTTTTTGAGAAAGAGTCTCACTTTTTTGTATGGGCTAGAGTGCCATGGTGTCAGCCTAACTCATAGCAACCTCAAACTCCTGGGCTCAGGTGATCTCCCTGCCTCAGCTTCCTGAGTAGCTGGAACTACAGGTGCCTGCCATGACACCCAGCTAATTTTTATCTCTGTCTCTCTCTCTCTCTCTCTCTCTTTCTGTCTCTCTCTATCTCTAGCTCCCTATTTGTTTTTGGTAGAGAAAATAGGCTGAAAAGAAAGCTTGCTCAGGCTGGTCTTGAGCTCAAGTGATCCTCCTGCCTTTGCCTGTAAGGGTCTCCTGTACCTTGGGCATACAGAGAGTGACATAATGTAGTTGTTTCATAACCTAATTTAAAAGAGGACATGTATGAGGTAGACTGTTAGAAGGACCCATGGGGATATCATTGGAAGCTGTGTCATAGAGCGAGAGAGTAAAGACAGCCCAATGGTTTCGTCTGTAGAAGAGGAGAACTGGTGGGATTTAATTGTCCAAGTATTGTATCTAAACAATGTTTAATGGAGTTGAGTTTGCATTTAGTCTTTATGGCTCTTAGAAACAGAAATCACATTTCTGCACATTAAATGGAGACATCCTTTGCCAATTAGAAATACAAAAAAAGGAATTTGCTACATTTTCAGATACTGATTTCTACATTACCTGAAGTTATTCTGGCTTCTTGCTTGAGATTTAGTTTGGCTTTAGTTTGAAGCCTTGAAATGTGGAAATGGTCTCGATGACCTTTAAGATCCCAAGAGAATTCTGAATCTGTGATTTTGTCTGTCAACTAAAAATGTTACGGACATTTTTATTCACTACTGTGTTTCCCTAGTCTAGATGCATATTAAATTGCCACCAGTGGCCAGTACTCATATGAATAAATGTATAATTACATTGGGTACTTTTTTATAGAGCACTGAGTATTCTGTATGATCATCATTTTACTGTTGCCATGGAAGTTGGATAATTGCTTTATTATGACTAAAGCTAAAGGACTATTTTTAGTGAAAATTATTGTCATCTTTCCTAGTTGAAGTATAGTCAGTTAAATTCATTGAACTCTAATATCTTTCCCCCTCTCTTAGCTTTTAAACATTGTGCTGAAATTAAGACTCATCAAATTGGTCTCAAAATTAACTACAATTGAGATGTGCTTTAAGGATCTTGAATGTGCGTATTTTCTACCTTCTTTTTTGTTGTTTAAAGTATTATTTCTAGGTCATTATTTCTCTAAACTGGGTCATAGAACACATGTGTCAAAATCAATGTGGGGTTGGGGGTTGGGAGTGGGATTGCTTATTGGGGGAAAAAGCAGATTCTAGAGGCCTGGAAATATACATTTCAAAAAGACCGAGAGATTCTGATCTAACAAACATTTGAGGATGAGCCTACAGGATAAATTTAGGAATTGTTAACTAATAACCATGTTCTAGGATGTGCAAGCATGAGCGCAGATGACACTAACATGACCTGGCACGTCATTCTAGAAGCAAACATAGAAATTATCAGGCCACTTTACTTTTACTTTGCATTTCATATGGACAGTGCAGTAAATTACACAAAGCCTTGCAGATTGAATCCCACGTCTCCACATCTGGTTTGATGGGGAAGGAGTGGGAACGGAGCTTTTACAGACACCATGGGAAGGCTGGGTGGAATGGTGCCCGGCCTCTGGATCTTCTATGAGTTGCCATTTTGAATGCAACTAATGTGCTGTGGTGATAGACCTTTTAATGTATTGCAGGGACAAGTAGAAAACAATTCAGTCAGGTTACTGGGCCATGTATTTTCTGGGTGTGGTCTTTCTCCTTGTTTGTAGTCTCTCCCCTCCTATCCCCATCCACTAAATTATTTCCTCTTTTACTTTTTTGTCCATATTAGGTATCTATGTAGTTCTTCTCTTTTATAAAGAGAAGGTCAACTTTCATCCTAAAATCCTCCTTTCTCCACTTCATTCTAAGAACATACTTCCAAATAGACTAACAGACATGACTTCAAATCTGTGGCCAGGAAATTTTTACTCCAATACTTGAGACATTGTCTTACCTTTCTATAAGTGATCCCTGGGTAGGTGTGAGGCTGAAAGTGTGTCTCACCGGACCTCAGGATGTGTGGGCCCGTGCAAATGGGTATTGTTTTGCTGGTCAAATCCAGAGGTAGAGAAATCATAAACTGCAGTGGTTTCTTGAAGGTAGTAATAGATATAGGAGATAAAAAGAAAAAAACAATCCTGTCTTCACAATCCTCACAGTTGAATATGAGGAGTATTTGGAAAGGGAGGGGTATAATCCTAAAGTTTGGCTTTGAAGGGATTCATGAGTTGCTCAGATTTGTATATCTCCTATATGCAATTATACTCTGGCTTCACCATTAATAGTACTATATGCGAAGGTCTCCTTTTGGTGCATTTTTGTTTTTATTGATTACTTGGTGACTTTGCCTTTTTTGCATTTTTTCTTTCTTCTTTTTTTATTGTTAAATCATAGCTGTGTACATAAATGCAATTGTGGGGTACAATGTGCTGGTTTTATATACAATGTGAACTATTTTCATGTAACTAGTTAACATAGCCTTCATGGTATTTTCTTAATTATTTTGTTAAGACATTTGTCCTTTTCTGCATTCTCACCCTAATATGCCTAGTTGTGGCATTACAGGTTAGCTAACTAAAGCCTAGTAGCTGTCTGGAACTAACTGTTAAATGGCTTTGCTCTCTTGAGAAGCCTGCTGCATATTGGCAGGATGAACGGCAGTGAGACTTGGGAGACCTTTCTGGTAGATGCTCCATTTTCATTTATCTTACGTCCATAGTAAATGAAGAGTTGATTTTTGAAAGCAAAATCAAGAAGCATGTTCAGCAAAATAGTTGTTTCCATGGAATGGTGTGTTAGGGGTGAGAGGCCACTGTGGTGCAGGTGGAGAGTAGTCTGCTGTTCCCCAGACCGTGACGTGGCAGCTAATGTTTATGGCTGAGAGAATAGCAGCCCAGGGTGCCCAGCCTTCCCACGGTCGCTCAGAGGCGTTTACCCCATCCTCTGAGAGCCACACATCAGGGCACAGGAGAGGAACCTGCACGTCCTTGTGTTTGTTGTGGGAACAGTCTGGGTTGCGGGACACTCAGTATTGTTATTTTCACAGCCTCTTCTGTGTGGTTTAGGTAAAGCAGCGACTAGAACTGTAAGTTGAACTAGTCATGTCAAAGCCCGTTATTAGATCTCAGCCACTGGACAGTTTAGAGGATCTTTTATTAGTAATTAAAACATTTTTATAAAATTATGTTGATTTTGGAAGACTGCTGGTCCCTGGTTGAGAGATAACTTCCAACAGATACTGGGATGTTTGAGTGAGTAGCCTTCTGGATTGGAGAGAAAGGGACACCAGGCAGGTCAACTGTGATTCTGCACTTTATGGAACATTTGGTGCATTTCTCCCCATTTCCATGTTAACTCTTGGCTTTCTTTAGTGGTTCTGGACTGAGGCTTTTGATTGTTTCCCTCTTGCCTTTGGATTTTTAGTGCAAGTTAAAAGAACTCAGCTAGTAAACTGCATTGGGATGTTGCCAATAAAATACCTTTAGAATAAAAATATATATATACCTTTAGAGTGTTGTCCAAAGCTTTGTTTTGTGGCAGATGCTCTTGCAAGGCAAAGAGGAGCCAGCCCTGAGAGCAGTTAGAAAGGATCCTCTGTGGTTTGCTTTGTTAACCTCCTTAAGGTAACAAATAATCACCCCCCTGAATGTATTGAATAATGACATACTGGTAAAGCGATACTTTATTACTACTTGTAATGCAATTTCAGGAGGGGATGTTTTTAGTGCCATTTCATTAGTAGCAGATGAATAATGTAAAGCAGAGCTTATAAGGAATGCAGTCACATTGTGTTGTCTGGTTAATAATTTCAGTAGTGTTTGCAAACGTGTCCTGCTAGAGCATGACCTTGCAATTGAAAAGCAGAACGCAAATAAAATAGGAAATGCATATTTGCCTGGGAGTTCTTCACGGAATTGTTGTGAAAACTCTCAGTCCCATCTTGGCTCACTCCTCTGCTTTTTCTGGGAGAAGAGGCCTTGTGGCCTGGCAGATGGGATGGGAGTGGGATCTGGAGCGGAAGCGTTCACAAGGTTTTATTTACCCCTTTTCTGTTTCACGACCCCCGCTCCCCCCACTTAAAGCAGAGAAGGCTGGGGAGAGAATGGTGGGCGATCCTGCTTGACACCCAGGGCCCCAATGCATAAGGGGCACCCTGATTAAGACTCAGGGCCCCAGTGCATAAAGGCCACCCCGCTAAAGCACTCAGGGCCAAAGTGGATTAAGGGCCACCCTCCTTAACACTCAGGACCTCAGTGCACCCTGCTAATCATTTAGGGTCCCAGTAGGGGAGGGCCACCCCGCTAATCACTCAGGCCACAGTGGGGGAGGGCCACGCCAAGAATCACCCAGGGCCACAGTGGGGGAACTCAGTCGCTCCTGTTGGTAGGAATGGACTTGTTTTACTGCGTTGTCTCTTAATGAGCAATCTTCCTTTTTGATTCTTTTCTCTACAAAATTAGTAGATTCTAATACTGTTCATATAGCATTAGTCTGTGTTTTACCTCAGAACATTTAAAATGAAATTACATACCTTTGTTCTAATGAGGGTAAAACAAGGAGAAATTTTTACCTTCCGCAGGGCTATCGAGAGGGTCCCACTTTTGAAGGCGTTGATGTCCTTTCCAAGGCCTTAATTTTAATCTTGCTGTTGCCATATACAAGGACTTTTCTCCATAAAATAATAGAAGCCTTTGTCACTATCGTTGATCGTATCTATGCTGTTTTTCAGAGCTTTGAAGTTACAGGGTCCTGGTTGAAGTGTAAATAAGCATATCTATGGATTACCTGCCAATGCAAACCTGACATTAAAGGTTGAAATAAAGAAGATTTAATCTTAGTATTCATTTAAATAAGTTTCACTGTCTAGGTGATACTGAACATTTTCATTTGGAGGCCAGGTAAATTATGTTTATAGTTTGGGTGTATGGTAGTGAAGTTCAGTATGGTAATGAAGTTGACTTTGGAGAGCAGGCTTTGAGGCCCTGGGAAGTCCAGTGTTAGCATGGATTTATGAATGTTGGATGTATGAACCACTGTTGGGTTTTTTGTTGTTGTTTTTTCAAAGGTCGACTTCTTAGGCCTTTCCTAATAGGTCTCTACTTAGTTGTTTGTTTTTTGTTTTGAGACAGTCTCACCTTTTCACCCTGGATAGAGTGCCATGACATCACAGGTCACAGCAACCTCAAACTCTTGGGCTCCAGTGATCCTCATGCCTCAACCTCCCAAGTAGCTAGGACTACAGGTGACCACCACAATGCTCAGAGAGCGGATGAGGTCTCACTCTTGCTCAGGCTGGTCTCGAACCCATAAGTGCAGTCAAACCACCCGCCTTGGCCTCCTAGAGTGCTAGGATTACAGACGTGAGCCACTGCGCCTGCCTTTCTGCTTACTTAAATCACCAAACACTCATGCTGCTTCAGTTGTGGGGCACTGCCTGGTTCAGTTGAGGTACACACTGTCACAGAAGCTCCTGGCCAGAAACAGGACACAGAGCTGCCACCGAGCTCTGGTGCTTCTGTGCATCACTCATTCTATACGCCATTGTCTCCATAGTTAGGAACAGAAATGCCTGTTCTCTTCAGGCATTGCCCTGTCATTGTGTTCGTACCATCCTACACGAGTTTTGGCAACTCCTTTGGGTTTGATAGAGGTTTGTTGAACTGAACAAAGCACCAATCAAGAGTTCTAAAGACTGGAGTTGAAGGTTGTATTACGTCTTCTCTCCTGGTACCTGAAACCTTGACGGCCTTAGAGCTTACACTTCTGTGCCCCTGAATTTAAATCGAGGTCCTTTAACAACCACGGCAGGTCATCGTGCCTGTTGTACGTGGATTCACCAACCTCCTTTAACCATTCCTTGCTAGTCACTGAGAGTTTCGAATATTCTCCCTGCATTCGCCCCAAGGATAATGGTTACTGTTCAGCTCCAGAGCTTTTTGCTTCTGATAATACGGTTTCTACTGTTTAATGTAGTAGTTGGTTGTTTATGTATCTTATTTTAGAATCCTCTGTGTGATTTTTAATTCCTCATAACCTCTTGCATAGTAAATATTTATTGAATTCAATAAATCATTGGCTAACAAAAATACAACATTATGTATTTATGCATAGATTTTTAAAAAAAAATTAAACCTCAAAACAACTTAATAAAGTAGATAATTGGATAAATATCTTAATTTTATTGAAGTAGAGAAAAATTGGATTTAAAGAAGTTTGTGCGGACCTTCCGCCTCCTCCTTGGCAGTGTCGGTGGTGTGGCAGCCAGCTGAAGAACCAGCAGGCTGGATGACAGGCAAGGAGGGGGACCTCCAACCTCCACCAGAGGCTCCAATTGCCAAAATGGCTGAAAGAATATTTCTATATGAATGCAGCATTTCTGTGTGATACCATGTCAAATCAAAATGAGTTGCATATTTATTTGCAAGATAAAACTAAATCTATATATGATATGTGGCAAAAAAAAAATCGAAGAATTTTGAAAAAAAATTTTTTTTTTTGAGACAGAGCCTCAAGCTATCACCCTGGATAGAGTGCTTTGGCATCACAGCTCACAGTAACCTCCAATTCCTGGGCTCAAGCGAGTCTCCTGCCTCTGCCTCTCAAGTAACTGGTACCCACCACAACGCCTGGCCATTTTTTGGTTGCAGCCGTCATTGTTGTTTGGCAGGCCCGGGCTGATACGAACCCTCCAGCTCAGGTGTATGTGGCTGGTGCCTAAGTCCGTTGAGCCACAGGCGACAAGCCAAAAATTTTCTTCAAAAGAAAATTTCAGATGAACATATTCCTCAGGAGCAAAGGTTATTGATGCACAGAATGATGCATGGCAAATCAATTGAAGAATACACAGCTGTTATAAAACTGAATTGGAAAATACAATGCAAGTTTCACTAACTTTGAGAATCATGACATCACACTCAAATTAGCACATCAGCCTAAATGATATCACCGAGGTACCTAAAGAACTACAGATGGGCTTAGGGCATTTTAGCACCTGTCTATAATCCTAGCACCCTGGGAGGCCGAGGCAGGCAGATCTCCTGAGCTCAGGAGTTCAAGACCAGCCTGAGCAAGAGTGAGTCCCCTCATCTCTACTAAAAATAGAAAACCTAGCCAGGCATTGTAGCAAGTGCCTGGAGTCCCAGCTACTTGAGGGTCTGAGGCAAGAGGATTGCTCGAAACCAGGAGTTTGGGGTTGCTGTGAGCTTCGATTGCCACAGGGCACTCTACCCAGGGTGAGAGAGTAAGACTTGATTCTAAAAGAAGGAACTACAGACGGAATAGATTATGCTCTCAGTAGATTACACTTTATTGTTTGATGTTAAGAAAAATCCAATATAATTTAAATATGGAAATTTAAATATGTCTTCAGCAACATGCTCCAAACTGCTTCTTGCTTTTTAACCGATTATTGCTGCAAATCCATGTTCCCCTACCTAACAGAGATTACAATGCCCTTAGGGACACAAGTGACAGATCCCCAGGTAGAGAATCAGCTAAAACTGTGGACCTCCATTCCACCACCAAATATTCAATTGCTTTCCGACAAAAAACACACAATAAAGTAATTACACAAAACTTTAAAATTAAGTTTTCAGTTTTTTTGAAATTATTAATAATTTCATTTTTAAAAATTATTAGTTAGAGTTTTACAAAACAACTTGTGTTTTAAGTATATCTAATTGAAATTTCTTGAAAGAGTCCTTATTTGATTACAACTAAAATAATACAACTTTCCAACTTGAAAATTTTCCCATCCCTGCTCTAGGAGGTTCCTTGTACTGTGTGATTGTATCAGGATTGTATCAGGCATTTTATAGACGCAACAGGTTATGAGAACACAAAACACAATATCAAAAAATGGTGGCAATGCAGTACATTGCAGAGTATTGGAGGATTACTGCTTTTCAGAATAGTGAGAGAATATTGTACTACTTGTCATTAGACTGAGAAAGAAGTTAAATTAAAAATATCTTTTCTACTGAACGCATATCACTTTTGTACCATAAGCAAACTCAAAAAATCAATTAAGTCAAATCAGTAAGTCAGAGACCATCTTTCTCTTACGTTATGAATATATGTAGATGTATGCACACACACACACGTATACATACATATCTCCCATTGGTTCTGTTTCTCTAGAGAATCCAAACTAATATAGCCTCTTTTGCTAACATCCCACAACTCAAATGCAACATGGAGAAATACAGAGAAATTGAAAAAAAATCTAAAAAAAAACTTTAAAGCCAATAGATTATCAGTTCTTCCTACCGTTTTTGAACAATGAGGCTTCTGGTTTTGGTTGAAGGGAGGGCACTGCCAATTACAACCATAGGAGTTATTAAAAGGCTGTGTGTAAACCTTTATGGTATTAACCTTTTAAGGGCACATTCAAAAAATTCCTTTATTTAAATTGTTTAAAATTTTTATAAAATAATGTAGCAAAGGAAAATAACATGGAAGAAAGGGAGGGGAGGGGTAGGGGGAGGATGGGTAGAGGGAGGGCAATTAGTGGGAACACACCTACGGTGCATCTTAGCAGGGTACTGGCGAAACTTATTAAAGGTAGAGTATTAATGTCTTTATATAGTGATCAAGGAAATGC
>CAUYON010046985.1:0-12338 GCA_963573935.1 Arctocebus calabarensis
GGAGGGGAGAGGATAGGTGGAGGGAAGGTAAATGGTGGGGCCACACCTTTATGGTGCATTGTAGATGGGTTCAGACAAAACTTACTAAATGCAGAATACAAATGTCTTCATACAATAACTAAGAAAATGACATGATGGCTATGTCAAATAGTTTGATGAAAATGTTTCAGATTGTATATGAAACCAGCACATTGTACCCCTTGGTTGCACTAATGTGCACAGCTATGATTCAACAATTAAAAAAAAATTTTTTTTTCAAAGAGTGATGCAAACTTCAGAAAAAAAAAGAAGGAAAAAAAAAGAGTGATGTAAACTTGAGAAATATTGCTGTAAATTTTCATTTTAGACAGGGTCTTGTTCTATTGTCCAAGCTAAAGTGCAGTGCTCACTGAAATATAAAATTCCTGGACTCAAGTGATCCTCCCACCTCAGCCTCCCAAAATGCTAGAATTACAGGCATGAGCTACTGTACCCTGCCTAGTTGATTAGTTTTTTTGTCAAGTATTTTTTACATATATAAAAACACAGACCAGGCAGGATGGCTTATGCTTGTAAGCCTAGCACTTTGGGAGCCTGAGATGAGAGGTTTAAGCCCAGGAGTTTGAGACCAGACTGAGTAATACATGATCATGACTCTGCCGCTAAAAAAAATTATGTCTTAAAAAAAATTTTTTTTTTTTTTTATACATACAGGTCTTACTCTGTTGCCCAGGCCAGAGTACTAGGGCATCATAGTTCACTGCCGCCTTAGACTCTTGTACTCAAGGGCTTCTTTTGCCTCAACCTCCCTAGTATCTGGGATTGAAAATGTGCACCACTATGCCTGGCTAATTTTTATATTTTTTTGTGGAGAGGTCTCACTGTTGCTCAGGCTGTTTTCAAATTTCTTGCCTCAAAATGACCCTTCCTCCTCAGGCGCCCAAAGTGTTTGGATTACAAGTGTGATCGGTATCCAGCCTGACTATGCCACAGTGTACAGTTAACCATTTTCCTACTGGCATGTCAATTGTTTACACTGTTTCACTAATACCAGTTGAGTATTCCTAATCCAAAAATCCAAGATGCTCCAAAATCTGAAACTTTATGAGCAACAACAAGATCCTCAAAGGAAATGCTCATTGGAGGATTTTGTATTTTTTGGATTAAGGATGCTTAAGTGGTAAGTATAACACAAATATTCCAAAATCTGAAATCTGACACACCTCTGGTCTTAAGCATTTTATAAACAATGCTACAAAATACTGTTAAACATGTCTCCTTGTGCATATATGCAGGAATTTCCATATACTTACAAATGGAATTGTTGGGTCATAGTGTACCTGTATTTTCAACTCTGCTAGATATAAGCAGTCCCTGAGATACAAACATCCAACTGATATACAACTTGCATTTGTGAATGGAGGGTATTACAGGAAATAGGTAAATTTACTTGTTCCAACTTACATACAAATTCAACTTCAGAACAAACCTACAGAGGCTATCTTGTTTTGTAACCTGGGGACTGCTTGTATTGTTGTATCGCCACATTCCTCTCCATTGTGGAGTTCCCATCATTCTATTCATTGACAGTAGACATTAAAAATGTCAAGTTTGGCTTGGTGCTTATGCACAGTGGTTACAGGGCCAGCCATATGCACTGAGGCTGGCGGGTTTGAACCCAGCCTGGGCCAGCTAATCAACAATGACAACCGCGACAAAAAAATAGCTGGGCATTATGGCAGGAGCCTATAGTCCCAGCTTGTTGGGAGGCTGAGGCAAGAGAATCGCTTAAGCCCAAGAGTTTGAGGTTGCCGTGAGCTATGATGCCATAGCAATCTACTCAGGGCAATGTAGTTAGACTCCTGTCTCAAAAAAAAAAAAAATGTCAATTCCATGAATCCAGTAAATTTTGTTGTTCTATTGCTTGCAGTAATAAATGGTTTTTCTTTTCTGTTTCTTTTTTTTCTTCTCAAAGGGAGAGAAATGAAATCAGAAGGGTTGGGTTGATTGGCTATGCCCAGAGGAAGTTCACTTAACCTTGCTACATCTGGGCTTCTTCATTTTGCTATATGTTTAGTTACAGATGTAATGCAGTAGAACATGTAAAGCATATTTAATGAGTAACTCAGTTATTGCCTCGGTAAGTGTATTTTAAAACTTAAATGATGATCATTTTATGAGTAATTCAAGTGCCAGTTGTATTTTATAATTTAAATGTTTCTGAAAGTTTCAGCAACATGTTTCTGAAATGTTTAGGAAAGTTGAGTTACATTCACGTCTATTATCTACCTATGAATTATTTAAAATTGTGTTGTCACCTATGACAGATTAAAACCTCAAATCTCAAGAACTTTATTTATAGTTTATTTTTCAATCATGTAAAGTCCCATTAGAAGTTACTAATCAGCAGTTTGCATTTCACTAGAAAATGATTCACAGATTCAGTCTTCTAATTTTGCATTTGGAGTCCTCTGTATCCTATTTATTGAGCTTGGGAAAGACTTAAGTGATGAGAAAAAGACTAAGGCTATCATGTAGAACTTTGGTCCTCAACCCTGGGACCTTAGTCTGGTACTAGGCTGTGGCCTGTTAGGAACTGGGCTGCACAGGAGGAGGTGAGTAGTGGGTGAGCAAGTGAAGCTTCTTTTCTATTTATAGCCACTCCCTGTAGTTCATATCATTGCCTGAGCTCTGCCTCCTGTCAGATCAGCAGTGGTATTAGATTCTCACAGGAGCATGCATCCTACTGTAAACTGCTCATGTAAAGGATCTAGGATGGGCACTTCTTTTGAGAATCTAATGCCTGAAGATCTGAGATCCCAAAACCATCCCCTTCTACTGTTTGTGGAAAAATTGTCTTCCATGAATCTAGTCCCTGGTGCCAAAAAGGTTGGGGACTCTTGATGTAGAAGGCTTTTAAGAGTCAGGCATGTGCTTCTATATACATTCAGGTGGAGAGAACTGTTACTGGATGAGACTTGGTTGTAAGACAGCCTGAATAATAATCTAGCCATGTGTGTAGGAGGAAAAGGATGCCAATCACTGCTATAGCTTATTGAGTACCACATAATGCAAGGTGCTAGAGATAGAAGTCCTGTACTTGAAGGTCCCATATATACACTATACATTGTAAAAAACAATTAAAAAAGGAGACTTTATCTTCTGCAATCTTTTAAACTCCACTGAAGTACCTAAAAACTTTACTTGAGACTTTCAGTTTCTAGTCTGGTACATAGGAATTTATAAATTGCTTCTCTGTCCTAAAAAGTAGAAAGCTGAACAAACTGAAACATCAACAATTCTTCTTAGTTCTGTCAGAGAAGTGAGGTCATAAGGCAAACCACTGTTCCCAAAACTGGGGAGACAGGAGAGTACAGAGATTCATAGCTTATCAGAGCAGAAACCTCCCTGGGCACCAGTGCTAAGAAAACTTTAAACTGTCAAGGACAAATTGTTTTAGGCTCAGTTGATCAGCCTCAGGAAAGGCTGAGGCAGAAGGATGGTTTGAGAGCAGGAGTTTCAAGTTGTGGTGTTCTATAACCACTCCTGTGAATAGCCACTGCACTCCAACCTGGATAACATAGGACCACTACCAGATCCTTTCAGTGAATATGGGAGAAAAATCCTCCATATGCTTCTGGCAGAGAGAGGAGAAGAGGAACCATTTTGAAACACACCATAGCATATAGTTGTTTTTAACCAGGTCTGCCTACATTATCAACTATTTTACCAGAGCCCACCTGACCTAAGAGAGCCAACTCTAGCTCATTCTAGCTATCCTGTTGACCTACCTGGGGCAAGAGACCAAGAAGCACTGGTGAAGTTCACAGTTTAGGGGCACAGGCTTACCAAAAGACTGAGACCTAATCATAAGGCAATAGATTGCCTCCCCTGTCCTCATACCTTATCATTACATTACTAGAGGCCTATTCACTTCAGTTCCTTTTACTCACTACAGCAAGGAAGCTAAACAAGCATCAGAGTCTGATATGACAGGTATGTTGGAACTATTAGACTAGGAATTTAAACAAAAACTGACCAGTATGCTAAGGACTTTAATGGAAAAACTAGACAACATGTAAGAGCAGCAGGAAAAAGTTAAGCAGAGATGGAAATAAAGAATCTAAAAGAAATACTAGAGATCAAAAGCAACTGTTAACAGAAATGAAGAAACTGAATTAATAACCTTCTAAAAGAGAGGACACTATGCCCAGATGGTGACTTTATCCGGGCATAGTGAAAAATACCAAACATTTAAGGAAGATGTTATATCAATTCTCTACAATCTTTTGCAAAAGACAGAAGCAGAAGGAATGCTTCCTAACTTATTCTATGAGGGGAGCAATACACTAATACTAAAATCAGATCAAGACACTAAGAAAACTACAGACCATGAACATAGATGCAAAAATCCTCAACAAAATATTAGTAAGTCAAATCCAACAATGTATAAAAAGAATTATAAAGCATACAATCAGATGGGATTTAACCCATTTTGTAAGGCTGGTTCAACATTCAAAAATCAATGTAATCCATCACATTAACAGGCTAAAGAAAAATCACACGATTCTATCAATAGATACAGAAAAGCATTTGATAAAATCGAATGCCTGTTCATAATAAAAAACTCTCAGCAAGCTTAGCAATAGAGAACTTCCTCAATTTTGCTATGGAACATCTATCTACAAAACACTTATGGCTAACAATATACTTAATAGTAACAAACTTGAAGGTTTCCTGCTAAGATCAAGAACAATGTCTATCTATGCATAACTATTGTCTATATAACCAACCTGCCTTCAACAGTATTTGGGATAGAAACACTGTATAACAAAAAGACATATAATAGTAGGAAATTTGGGAAAGGCTTCCCAGTTGACATTTGAAAAAGAACAAGGTAGTGAAGAGGAAATACAGTTATCCAGACTGCTATCCTGATAGAACAGGGCACAAGAGAATACAGGTTGCAAACTACTGATACTTAAAAATCAACCAAAAACCAGAGCCCAGATAATTTTCCAAAGCCAGAAACTAGAATATTTTTTGTTGGTTCCAAGAGAAAAAAAAGCACACTAGAACAAATTTTGTGTAGTATTATATGTATTATTATTTTAAACATGTTATTCACGTATGACTTCTATATCTGTTCAGTTTATCTTAATACAGTGTTTTTATTTATTACATTATCACACAATAAAACTAGGTGCTTTTTCTTTTTCTAGAAAAATGACAAGACCTGGAGTTCCTGTTGTAGACTGCTGACAGCTTCAACACAATTTAATTTTCTTTAAAACATCTAAGTCATGGTTTTAACCTGTTTGTGTTTCAAATGGTGCAGATAACTAAAAAAATCACTTTATTTGGCTAATTGGGCAGGTTTTCGTCATATTCAAACTATTTGAGTTATTCTTCAAGGTTTTTTACGAGAGAACAGTTGCTCCGATTTAGCAATTAGCTGTTTTTTTTTTTTTTGTGTGAGGGAAACTATTATTTTCATAAATAGTAAATCTGGGCTAGTTTTTCTATTTTTGGTAGAGACAGAGTCTTGCTCTTGCTCAGGCTGGAGCTCCAGGGATCTACCTACCTCGGTCTCTCAGAGTGGTAGGATTACAGGATTACAGGCTTGAGCACTTGGGCCTCATGAGCTAGCGCTTTAAACCCAGTATGTTTTCTGAGTTGGATGCTTGAGTTTCTCAGCTTGCAAGTTATTACAAGGAAAGGTAATACTTGATACAGTCACTACAGCTTAATAAAGCCAACGATACCCCTTAAAATGGAATTCATTTTAATTCTTTTCACTGACTCTACAAGTCTCATTTCCATCCTTAGTTTGATATTCTTGCAGCTTTTTGAAGTTCCACATCAGACTGCAATCAAAAGGTGTCACACATTCTTCTCTTTGACTGCTCCTTTTCTGCCCTGTACTAGCAAGCCAGGGAGTTCCTTACCATTCCTTTGTGAGAGCTAGGATGCCACATCTTGAACGCGTTTGGTCAAACCTCATCTTCCAAGGTTGTACATTCTATCCTTTCAATTCTCTCCCCCACACCCACCATCCGTTCGGCAAATCAACTAAATTTAAAGGTCTCCCAGCCTTGCTCCTCCTACCTGAGGCCTACTGCTCTGCTCTCCCCATTGAACCCAAGTTCCTCTTCCCAGTCCATCCATTTCTTTCTCTCTCTCTCTTTTTTTTTTGTAGAGACAGAGTCTCACGTTCTCGCCTTGGTAGAGTGCTGTAGCGTCACTGCTCACAGCAACCTCCAACTGCTGAGCTAAGGCGATTCTCTTGCCTCAGCCTCCCGAGTAACTGGGACTACAGGCACCCGCTACAACGCCTGGCTATAACAGTTACTTCTCTTTTGTCAGGACTTTAAGTACGAAATCTCGGCTTTTCCCCTCCTTTGGGTCCGTGAAAGCCCGAACTCCACTTCGGGAGCGGCCGCTACGCTGAAGCCCGGTCACCGCAGCCTCAGTCAACCCGGCCACCCAGTCCCTGGAGCGCCACTTCCGGATCTCCGGTGTCTCCCCTTTTCGGGTCCGCCCCTCTCCCTTTGACACTTCCCAGAGCTTTGTCTTAAAAACTAGCGGGGGTCGGAGCGGGGACGTAGGCTAGCCCAACTCGAGAATTCCCCTTCAAGAGGACGCCCTGAGTAGCTTCTCCGGCCGGAGTGCTCTCGGCCGCTGAGCCGAGTAGCGGCGGTGGAGGGACAGTTTGTTTTGAGGACCGAGTAGGGCACCTCCGGAAGTGGCGCTGTTCCGGGCTGAGTCGCCGCCGGGGGCGGATGCCAGGGACCGGGAGGTGGAGGGGACGCCGCGGTAGTGTCTGGCGTGAGTGTCAGCGGAGGGTGGAGTGCGGCAGGGCGGGAGGGAGCTGGCTCTCGTCAGGTTCTAGCTCGGTTCTGTGGCGGCAGATCCGGCGGGGTTCCGGAGGTGAGGGCCTCGCGGGGTGGCTGGGGTGGTGAAGGGCTGCAGCAGCCGGGGATCCCGCGTCCCTCTCCCCGAGACCGGCCCTCTTCTGGTAACTGTCTCTTCCTCCCACTTCTCGTCGGCGAGGTGAGGAGAGTGGTCTCCAGAGGAAGTTGCGGCTGCAGGGAGGGAGCCCATTTGACTTTTCTCTGCTTTGGGAGGCAGCGAGCGGCCGGTTTGGCGGCGTCTGCTGCTTTTCGGCCTGAGAAATGCTTTTGCCTTCGTTGCTTCTGACGTTTCTGGCTTTACCAATTTCAGCTTCTGACTTTGGCTCCTCACCTAAAAGATGCTGGAGTCATATGTAACTCCAATTTTAATGAGCTATGTGAATCGCTACATCAAGAACTTAAAGCCATCGGATCTACAGCTTTCACTATGGGGTGGAGACGTGGTTCTCAGCAAGCTCGAATTAAAATTGGATGTACTGGAACAGGTAAGCGCTCTGTAGCTGTCATTGACTGGGAACATTTTAAGCTTGTTTACATGTAATCCGTTGTTTCCTGTGCGTATGCACAAAGTGTAGAGTTTGTGCTACCAAAACTTAAATTTTCTTTTAACATAGTTTGGCCGGCCACCCTGAAACTGGGGACCTTATTTTACAGAAATAATTTTAATGGTTTGTTCCTAGTGGTGATTTATTAGACCATGATTCCCCAAAGTTGCTTCCACAATTTCATTGTCCTTGTCAGAATTTGTCAGCTCTTTATCAATTCTCAAGCTTATGAATGTTAATTTATATTGTTAAAAATCTGTAAGAAGCTGAGAAATATTACATTCCTGTTTTACTTTTTGGGCAGTGACAGGGGCTGAAGGATGGCAAATTCAGATCAGATGTTCTGTCTCAGTAGGAAAGATGACATTAGCCAAGGCATCCTCAGAGTACTGAGTAGACACAGATTAAGAATGGCAGTAAATTAGAAACTGCCATATTAATCTTTTAAGTTTTTTTTTAACATAATAATGATCTGATGTAAATAAACTGTAACTTAAAGTTCACACAGTAATTCACTTAGTACATTTACTAGTAACATGTGCCAAGCAATGCTGTTAGGGTTTGAGGACCTGTGGAAGCTCAGAAGAACCAGAGACTAACTGCTTCTTAGGAGATAAGGGATAGTAATATTAATAGATACCATAATTTTTGGTTATATTACACTGCCTCCTTTATTACTGAATAATTTAGAGTTAAGAAATAAGACTCTTATTCTCTCTTCAAGGTTAGTTGAGTGTCTTAATATTTTCATTTTATTATTTTTAATGAGCACAAATCTTAAGTATAACAGCTCAGTTTTTAAACATGTATACATCTGTGCAGCTACCATTTAGACCATGAAATAGAATATTTACAGCACCACAAAAGGCTTATTTATACCACTTTTAATCAGTGATTTCCACTCAAAGAGTCAAGTGCCAATTCAACCTCTATCAACATAAGTTTTACCTGTACTTGAACCTCAGGTAAATTGGAATTACTTGTTGTTTGACTTCTTTTTTCCAAAATGTGGCTAAGATTAACTCATGCTATTGGACGAGAATAGTTTGTTTTTTTTACAGCCTGTATTAGTCTATTATATAAAGATTCCACAATTTACTTATCTGTTCTATTGATGGACATTTGGGTTGTTCATACTTTTGGCTGTTATGAAGAAAACATCTGTGAACATTGTTTTACATGTATTTTGGTAGATGTAAGTATTAATTTTTCCTGTTATTAATAGTGTTATTTGTAGGGAGTAGTTTTAGCTTTAAATGTTTTCCAAAGTGTTTGTATCAATTACAGTGTCACCGTTAATGAATGATAGTTCCGCTTATTTCACATTTTTGATACTTTTATTATGTTGTTATTTTGATTTTAGCCTTTCTGTTGGATGTGTATTGGTATCTCATAATTTTGATTTGTATTTCTCTAACAACTAATGATGTTGAGCACTTTTTGGCCATTCATATATCCTCTTTTGTAAAGTCTTTTATGGCCGGGCATTGTGGCAGGCGCCTGTAGTCCCAGCTACTTGGGAGGCAGAGGCAAGAGTCTCGCTTGAGCCCAGGAATTGGAGGTTGCTGTGAGCTGTGATCCCACGGCACTCTACCCAGGGTGACAGCTTGAGGCTCTGTCTCAAAAAAAATTCTCTTTTGTAAAGTCTCTTAGTCTTTTGCCTTTTTAAAAAATTGGTTTTCCTGTCTTACTGATGTGTGGGAGTTCTTCATATATTTTGGAAATTAGTCCTTTGCCAGATCTGTTTCACAATATCTTCTCTCCGTTCTCTTCTCTTTTTATTGTTAAAGGTGTCTTGAACAGTTTTACTGAGGTCTAATTTATTAATCATCTTTTATTGAGTTAAGGAAATTCTCTCCTATTCCTGGTTTTCCAGGGAGTTTTTAAAATCATGAATGAGTATTGAGTATCAAATTTACATTGAATGATTTGATAGCTGATTTTTTTGTTATTTTGTTAATGTCATGAGATATACTAATTGAATTCTCAAATGTTAAACCAACCTGGCATTTTGAAATAAACCCCGGTTGGTTATTGTGTATTTATTTATTTTTTTTAACATATTGTTATATTCAATTTGTTAAATTTGGTTTGTTTCATCTATGCTTATAAGTGATACTGGCTTGTGATTTTTCTTTCTTGTGAAGTCCTTATATCAATTTTGAATGTCATAGATATGTTGGCTTTATTAAATTATTTAGGAAGTATTCCCTCATCTGTGGATGAGTTTATGTAAGATTGATATTTTAGATTTTTTCTTTGTGGTAGAACATAGATAACAAAATTTACTATCTTAACCGTTTTTACATTAATTACATTCACATTGTTGTGCAACCATCACCATCATATCTCCAGAACTTTTTGTCTTCTCCAATTGAAATTCTGTACCTGTTAAACACTAACTCCTTTTTCTCTCCTCTCAGCCTCTGGCAACCCCAATTGTACTAATTGGGCGGTGCCTGTGGCTCAAAGGAGTAGGGCGCAGGCCCCATATGCTGGAGGTGGTGGGTTACTCAGCCCCGGCCAGAAACTGCAAAAAAAAAAAATGCCAATTGTACTTTATGACTCTGAATGTGACTACTCTGGGTATTTATGTAAGTGGAATCATTCAGTATTTGTCCTTTTGTGACTAGCTTATTTTACTTAGTATAATGTCTTCAAAGTTCTTCCATATTGTAGCATGTAACAAAATGTCCTTTTTGAAGACCGAATAATATTTCATTGACTGAATAATATTGCATTGTTTGTACATACCCGGACACTAGGATTGCTTCCATCTTTTGTCTATAATATTGCTATGAACATAGGTGTAGCCATATCCCTTTGAGACCCTGCTTTCAATTTATTTGGGTGTATACCCAAAAGTACAATTGCTAGATGTTATGATAATTCTATGTTTAATTTTTTTTTCTTTTTTAATTAAATCATCACTGTGTACATTAATGCAATCATGGGGTACAATGTGCTGGTTTCATATACAATCTGAAATATTTTCATCAAACATTAACATAGCTTTCACCGCATTTTCTTAGTTATTGTGTTTCCATAGTGACTGCTCGATTTCACATTCCTACAGCAATGTGTAAGGGTTCTCGTTACACCATATCTTTGTCAATACTTGTTTTATATATATATATATTTTTAATTATAGTTGTTCTGATGGGTATGAAATTGTATCTCTGTGGTTTTAAATTGCATTTCTCTGGTGACTGGTGATGAGTATCTTTTCATGTGCTTATTGCCTATTTATTTCTTTTTTGAGACAGAGTTTCACTATGTCACCTTCAGTAGAGTGCTGTGATGTCACAGGTCATAGCAACCTCACCCTCTTGGTCTTAAGCAATTAATTCTCTTGCCTCAGCCTCCCAAGTACCTGAAATTACAGGCACCTGCACAAGGTCTGGCTATGTTTTTGTTGCAGTTGTCATTGTTGTTTAGCAGACCTGGGCCGGGTTCTAACCTGTCTGCCTTGGTGTATGTGGCCAGCTCCCTAACTACTGAGGTATGGGCGCCGAGCCCTTATTGGCTATTTTTATAACCTTTTTGTAAAAATATCTGTTCACGTCCTTTGTCCAATTTTGAATCGAGTTTTTTTGTTGTTGAGTTGCAAGAGTTTTTCATGTATTGTGGATATCGAGCCCTTATCAAATAACATGATTTACACATAATTGCTTCCATTCTGTTGGTTGCCTTTTACTCTGTTTAATGTTCTTTGATGCAAAAAGTTTTAAATTTTGGTCAAATTCAACTTTGCTCTTTTTCTTTTGTTACTTGGGTTTTTGGTTTCATATCCAATAAATCATTGCTAAATGTAATGACGTGACGCTTTTCCCCAATGGTTTCATCTACTTTTTATCTCTTACATTTAGGTCTTTGATTCATTTTGAATTAATTTTTGCGTGTGGTATAAGGTAATGATCCAACCTTTTTTTTTGCTTGTAGATATGGTAGAACTTCCATAGCTAATCACCTCCTTACTTTGGCCACCTCCTTAAGTTGATCTAATCTCCATAGACTGGACATTTGCCACATGTATGTATCAGTACAGTAGGCCTAGTTCCTTATGTTGACCACCTCCATATGTTGATCAATTTGTTATAGTCCCTTGGGTGGTCAACTTAAATAGATTATTTAATTTTCTTTGTACCAGTTTTGAAGACTAACCTTTCACTACTGAACAGTCTTGGAACCCTTGTCAAACATCATTTGGCTATAAATGTGAGGGTCTATTTCTGGGCTTTCAATACTATTCCTTTGGTTTATATTTCTGCATTTATGTCAGTATCACACTGTTTTGATTACTGTGCTTTGTAGTTAGTTTGAAATCGAAAATATGTATCCTTGATGAATCCCCAACACTAAAATAAAAAAAGAAACGAGAAAGTATGAGATATTTGAATTTTCTTTTTAGCTTTTTAAGTATTAGGAAACATTTTTTAGGTTAAAAAACAATTTTTTTTGAGACAGTATCATGCTTTGTAGCTCTGGGTAGAGTACCATGGCATCATAGCTCACACAACCTCAAACTCTTACGCTTGGCATTCCTGTTGGCTCAGCCTCCTCAGTAGTTGGGACTACAGGGATCCACCAAGATACTGACTAGTTTTTTCTGTTTTTAGTAGAGACAAGATCTTACTTTTGCTCGGCGCCTGTGGCTCAACGGGTTAAGGCCCTAGCCACGTACACCTGAGCTCGCAGGTTCGAATCCAGCCCAGGCCTGCCAAACAACAATGACGGCTGCAACCAAAAATGGCTGGGCGTTGTGGCGGGCGCCTGTAGTCCCAGCTACTTGGGAGGCGGAGGCAGGAGACTCGCTTGAGCCCAGGAATTGGAGGTTGCTGTGAGCTGTGATGCCACAGCACCCTACCCAGGGCGACAGCTTGAGGCTCTGTCTCAAAAA
>CAUYON010046987.1:0-38710 GCA_963573935.1 Arctocebus calabarensis
CCCGCCACAGCGCCCGGCTATTTTTTTTTTTGTTTTGCAGTTCGGCCGAGGCCGGGCTTGAACCCGCCACCTTCAGTATATGGGGCCAGCGCCCTACTCGCTGAGCCACAGGAGCCGCCCTATCTTTTCCATTGTTATGAAAGAATTTTATCAGACTTTTCACATATGTTAACATGAAAACTGTCTTAAATTGTTTGAGTGAGTCCACTCTCCAAATCCATGTAGCTGACACTGAGATATCTGGCTTTTTTCATTCTTTTTATAGGTACATATTCATTATTTTGTCAATGGAAACACAGTACAGCTTTTTTTTTTTTAAGTGACCCTTACTAAGCTTATTTACAAAAGTTAAAGTAGGCATAATCACTAGGAATATTTACCTATTCTGTACTGAGGTTGTTTGAGGTTAATGTGTCTTCTTTTTTTTTTTTTTTTTAACATCTTAAAATACCAACTTTATTGAGATATAATTTGCATTATCATGCAGCTCATTCATTTAAAACATCCAGTTCAATAGTTTTTAGTACATCCACAGAATTGTGCAGCCATAATCACAGTCAGTCTTAGAACATTTTCAGCACCCCCAAAAGAAACTCTGTTCTCAATAGCAGTCGTTCCCCGTTTACTTCTAGCTCCTCAACCCTAATCAAACAAGAAAGTATTTTTTGTCTTTATAGATTTGCCTATTAATGTGTCTTCTTAAACTGTACTTTCTTGTTCAAAATATGATACAGGGAGAGCACTTGGCAATACGATAAAGTGAATACAAGAAAGATGGAGAATTCTTTTCTGAAGGATGAATTGTATTTGGTTGCAGAGGGAACTTATCTTATTTTCAGGCTGGGACTATTGCACTAAATGTGTTAGTCTATGTGTGCACTCGCGTGGGTGTGTGCGATCATACAAAGGGACTTCCATGAACATGTGCATCAAAACGTCGTCAGCGGGAATGTCATTTGAGACATTTTTTCACTCTGTCTGTTTTCTGAAAGTTTAGCAGCAGAATGGTGATTTATAACAAGCTTTTCATTTACAGTCAGAAGGAAACAGTAGCTCTCCAGCTAGACAAAAAAGCAATATAGTTGTCACTCTCAGTTAAAACTAACCCTTGCACAATTATGAAGGATTTTACTATAAAGTCCTGCTTTGTCCTGTCCTGTCTGGAAGCACTCTCCTTTGATCTTCTCTAGCCCTCAACTGACATTTTTCTCTACCACCAAACAAAAGAAAATAAAGTTTCAGGGCATTCACGACTTTGCTGTCTAAAGTGATTTTTATACTCATCCTGTTCTTACATGTCAGTAACTTCATCCATCCTCTCACAGATTTAATACATCACCTTCTCCATAAGTGCCCTTGATTTTGTGCCTTTGGTGGGAAGAGTTTAAAGGAATGGAGAAATATTATTTGGTTCTATAATTAGCCAATGAAGAAAAATATTTGGGGACAAAGGAAAATTTTACTCACCTTTGAGATCATACCTGCCAATATTTACATACTTTGCCAACATCTGGTCGGTATGGCCCCCTATTTCTCTCAGAGATCTTAGCAATGGGCAAAGAGTTATCAAACTCACTTCAAACCCAGCGTGGAGCATGTGTGGTGGTTGCAGCTCCCGTGGTCACGCTCAGGAGAAAGTGTTCTCTTCATCCCTGTTGCCTGGCAGCCGATAGCAAGTGGGAAGGAAGATTGTTGGACCTGCTTTTAAGCAGGCTCCTACTTCAGTAATACTGGTGTCAAATTCAGTTAAAGGAATATAAAACTAGTTGAAGGTAATTCTTGAGTGACTTCTAGGAATATTAGAGGTGATAAATGGCAGATTGACAGTTGTGTATGCCAGTGATCAAAATTATATTCTTGTCATTTTTTTTTATTTCTAGTCCACTTTACTAATTCCAGGGCAGAATATTCAAATTTCTCTTTTGTCTCCACAAAATTTAAAACCAGTGAACTATATTAACAGGCATTAAAAAAATCAAGTAGTATAGAAGCGATATTTATGAACAAAACTTTTCAATCTACCACTATCCCTAGTGTTTCTCAGCTTAGTGATTTATTTTATACACTATTTACTGAATGCCTGCCATGTCCTAATTCCTTTTGAATGTGCTTTACATGTTTATATCATTAGTTCTTATAATTATATAGATTTCTAAATGGTGTAATTAAAACATATAAAAGTTGAATGTCTTTTATGATGTACAGCTGAGAAAAGCATAATAGAATTGAAACCTACATCTCTCTGAATCTACAGATACGCACCTCAGCTTTGACTAGTGATGTGCGCCATTGGCTTTTTACCATGAGCCAGATGCATAATCACAGGGAAGAGGGCGTAAGTTTCACTGATGGCTTAGGAGATCTACAGCATCCTGGTTTGTCCAGAATGGTTCCGGGTTAGGCATGCTGTGTTGGCATAATTATTGCTAGGGCCCCATTTCACCCTAAAAGCTGCCCTGGATTATGTGATAAATTATATAGTTGCCTTAGCTAACAATTTGCTATTCTTCTTAGTATCACTAAAATATAAGCTTTCTGAAAACAGGGGTTTTTATCTATTTATTGTTCTACCACCAGCATCTAGAACAGTATTTGGCATATAAATGTACTCTATAAATATTTGTTGAATATTATATTGGTAGACAGTTGATATATATATATATGCATATGTATATTACATATATGCATATATATTATAGAGTGCTGTGGAGTCTTAGCTCACAACAACCTCAAACTCTAGGGCTCAAGTGATTCTCTTCCTCAGTCTCCCAAGTAGCTGGGACTACAGGTGCCTGCCACAACCCCTGGCTATTTTTAAATATGAGGTCTTGCTCTTCCTCAGGCTGGTCTTGAACTCCTAAGCTCAGGCAATCCACCCACTTTGGCTTCCCAGAGTGCTGGGATTACAGGCGCGAGCCACTGCCCCCAGCCGAGATTTGATATGTTTTGATATGTGATAGCAGTCATGATTTTAATATATATAATTATAAGATATATTTATATGTATGTAATTACATATATAATTATATAATACATATATAATTATAAATAATATAATATATATGTATAAAAATATATATGTAATATATAAAAATATATACATATATTAAATTTACATATACACATATATGTAAATACATACGTAATATATATAATTTTTTTTAAGAATTGGCTCATATGATTGTGGGGGCCAGCAAGTCTGAATTTGTAAGGTAAATTAGCAGACTGGAAACTCACACAGGGTTTCTGTATTACATCTTGAGGCAGAATTCTTCCTTTTCCAAGAAGCCTTAGTTTTTTTGTTCTTATCATCTTCAACTTGTTAGATAAGAAAAGGATAAGAATAATCTCCTTCACTTAAAGTCAACTGATTATAAATGCTGATACATCTACAGAACACCTTGAGAGCAGTATTTAGACAAGGGTTTGACCAAACTACTGGACATTGCAGTCCAGCCAAATCAACATATAAAATCTACCTTAATAAGGCTTTGTGTTTATTTGTGAATATTCTATGGGGAACCAACCCAAGAGATAAGGACTTATGGTTAAAAGGAGCCTACTAACAAATTGTCAATGTGATATTTTGATCAAAGAAAGTACCAAAGATTTAATTTCCTCAGAAAGTTGCACATAGAAAGAATCCTGCTATGTTTATAAATGCATAGAGTGACCATTAGAATCCCAGTTAAGACAATGTAAAAACCATAGTACATACTATTATAAAAATTATATGGTATAAAAAAAGATTATGTAGAATCTTCCTTAAGCAGAACATTTTTTTGAAGCTTGCAGGAGCAGGCTGGTTGTCTTGACATGTGATATTCAGTATTATAGTACATGCCATCATATTATATCTCCATTCTCCTTTTAGGTCTTTCTTGATTTATAATAGAAGTGTTGTGACCTTTTTGTAATTAGATGGGAGGTGGTGACATGGGGGATTATATTGGAAACTTTCTAGTACTCAACAAATTATGTTCCATACATAGTTTTTTTTTGTCTTTTTTTGTACTGCATGAGTATAGGACTGGTTCTGGAATTTAGAAATGGGAACTCAAGAATGTAGCCAGGAACTGAAAGCATTTCTTAGTAGTTCATTGTTTGCAACTGAAGAGTGATAGATAAAGTGGGTGAGAAAGGAAACGGGCAAGGGGAGCTATATAAAGTGTGGAAAATTGTGAGGTTGTGATCACACTGAGCTCAGAAGCAAACTTTCTACTTCCTCAGAGAGCAGCAGGGAGGCCTGCCCACACTCTGGCACGCTTCTTAGTTGTAAAGCAAAACATGAATGTGAAACATTACCTCAGTCCTGGCTGAAGGCTATGAACATTTCTTGTTTGACTTATGAGCATGAGCAGAGAATTCAAGCTACTTCTGTGTATTATTAGTATTTCAATTAGTATTTCAAACTTTCTGAACTATTTCTCATTCAGGTTTCCAGACTTGAGATTGTAAGGCAGGCTTTTAAGATCTTTTTATAGTGCATTTGCTCATGTGCTTGAATCACAATTTTTTAATATTAAATTACAAAAAAAAACACCCCAAAACCAAACCCTGAATAGAATGAATATTAGGGCTTGTTAAGTCTTCAGGTGTCCTCCACGACACTCAACCTAATAAGATGCTTTCACTCAAAAATCAGATTCGTCATTTTCTTTCCTTTTCTTTTTTTCTTTCTTTTTTTTTTATTGAGATATATTCTCACTTTGTCACCCTCAGTAGAGAGCTGTGGTGTCATTAGCTAACAGCAACCTCAAACTCTTGGGCTCAAGTGATTTCCTTGCCTCAGCCTCCTGAGTAGCTTGGACTACAAGCACCCACCACAATGCTCGGCTATTTTTAGAGACAGGTCTCGTTCTGGCTCAGGCTGGTCTCAAATCTGTGAGCTCCGGTGATCCACCTGCCTCAGCCTCCCAGAGTGCTAGAATTACAGACGTGAGCCACCACGCCTGGCCTGAAGTACTATTTAGATGTAGTTCTTTATCCACTCATCAATTGATGGGCACTTAGGATGATTTCACATCTTTGCCATTGTAAATTGTACTGCAGAAGCACTCAGGTATGGGTGACTTATTGATACAATGACTTTTCTTTTTGATAGATAGTGTGATTGTTGGATTGAATCTATGTTTAGTTCTTTCGGAAATCTCCGTACTGTTTTCAGTAGAAGTTGTACTAATTTACAGTCCCACCAACAGTGTGTAAACATTCCTTTTTCACTTCAACTTTAGAAACTAGTAAAGCATTTATTTTCCTAAGTGTTCTAGGAGAGGTCCCACTATTTTTGTTTTGTTGTTTACTGCTGTTGCTCTGAATGGTTCTAATTAGTCATCAGTCATAAAAAAAGGGAACTTGAGTTCTTCTTCATATTGACACTGACACAGTTCTGCTGATATCCTGATGACAACTTTGAAGAATGATGAGTGTGTTATTGTTCAGGCCAACATGTTAGTGTGTGAGCTCATCTTCCCATGTGGGTTGTCTCTGGATAACCCACTCGGCCTTCATTGACAGGATGTCTCTCCAGAATAGTTTTGAGTTTGCTTCTGGTGGTGCTATTCCTTGGTTGAGAGTGTTATTTCAGAAAGATTGTTATCATCTGGATTTAGGGCTACGTGGGTCTGAAAGTGTGTAAATTTGAATCCTGATCTGTTCTCTGGAAATCAATCTTCCTTGCCCAGATTTTGGGCAAAGGCATGCCAATTTGAATAATCCCTGTGTGCTGCAGATCGGACTTCTTTGTTCCCCCGTAGAGGGTGCTGCCTCCATGTCCTTCTGTTACCAGGACTGGCCAGTTCATGAGGCAGTGTCATTCTCTGCTGTGTTAGCTCTCATGTTTTGACCAACATTGTTTTCTAACCTCCTCGGAATTTCTCTAAGTGATGGCAACATTTGAAAAGATGTTTAATGTCTTCGAGCCAGCATTTCTGATGTTTTGTACCAGGAGGGATTATAGTTTATCATATGTCCAGAAATGGAAACTGGGAGAGCATTTTACATTTTTCAGGCTATGTCCTGGCATCTCATTAAATAACGTGTCAGATTTGCTAAGCTCTTTCAGTGCAAAAGCAGAAGATGCCTGTAATTTATCTTGAGTAAGTGCACATAATGTTTCTATCAGTCTGTATCTAATCACTTGGGAACTAACTTATAAAAAAAATTTTTTTATTTCAAAATATTAATGGTACAAGTTTTCTTGTTATACTCATGAATTGTATAATGCTGAAGGCAGGCCTGTTAGTGTGCCCAGCAACAGAATAATAGTAGACATTGTTTTTATCCCTCACTCTGCTTCCACCAATACCCCTTCTTAGTATGTAGTGTTCTTTATACCACTTTATGACCATGTATACCCATTGTTTAGCTCCCACTTATTAGTGAGAACAGGTGGTATTTGCTTTTCTATTTTTGAGATACTTCTCTAATGATAGTGTTCACCTGTTCCATCAAAGTTGCTGAAAATGACATTGTTTTATTTCTTTTTATGGGTAAATATTACTTCATAGTGTGTGAAGTACTATTTATTCATTTATTTTTTGAGACAGAGTCTCACTTTGTCACCTTTGGTAGAGTGCCATGGTATCACAGCTCACAGCAACCTCAAACTCTTGGGCTCAAGTGATTCTCTTGCCACAGCCTCCTAAGTAGTCGGGACTAAAGATGCCTACCACAACACCTGGCTATTTTTAGAGGTGGAGTTTTGCTCTTGTTCAGGCTGGTTTTCAACCAGTGAGCTTAGGCAGTCTACCCACCTTGGCCTCCTAGAGTGCTAGAATTACAGACATGAGCCATCATGCCCAGCCCCAGATTCTTCATTTTCATTGATTTATTTTATTGAACATAAATACAAAGTGTGTGTCTCCAAAATCATCCTTAAAGTTGCCATACATAGGGAAAATGAGAAATTGTAGCTAATGTACCTCTATTTATAAAACATTCATTACAAAGTTTTACAAAATATTTTCTACATGTTGGCCACCACTTTGTAAAATTTTGTAATGAATATTTTATAAATAAAGGTACATTTAGCTATAATTTTCTCATTGTAGCTAATGTACCAGTCAGGTATAAATTACCCTACCTCTCCTTTCCCCCATCTACTTAGTTTCCTTAATTTACTTCCATATAATTACATAAGTGTTGATTGACTAGTTCCAATTTAGTATTGAGTACATGTGTTTGTTTTTCCATTCTTGCCATACTTAGGAAAATGGTCTCCAGTTCCATTCAAGTTAAAAAAGATACTAGATTACCCTCTTTTATGGCTGAATAAATTTCTGTGGTATACATCGACCACAATTTCTTTATTTATGTATTGATGGGAACTTGGGTTGGTTCTACATCTTTGTAATTTTACCTTATAAACAGATGCAAAGACAAAGGCTATATGGCTCTCTTAATCATAGATAAGCACAGATAAAGGATTTAACAAAATTCAGCACCTCTTTCATGATAAGAATATGCACAATGTTGGTGTAGATGAGACATACCTCAAAACGATCAAGGTGAGATATGCCAAGCCTATAGCCAACATCACACTGAATGGGAAAAATTGAAAACATTCCTGCTTACAATTGGAAACAGAGAAGGTTGCACCACTTTTATTCAACATAGGGCTAGAAGTCCTCACCGCAGCAATCAGGCAAGAGGAGGAAATAAAGGAGATTCAAAGGGAGAAATAAGAGATCAAATTATTGCTCTTTGTTGATCATGTGGTCTTACATCTAAACCCCACCCCCAAAGATTCAACCAAGAGGCTCCTGGAATTGTTAAATAAATTCAAGAAAGTCTCAAGTTATAAAACCAATGTACACAAATTTGTGGCTTTCATATATGCCAACAACAGTCAATCTGAGAGTCAAATCAAAGAAGCAATTCCTTTCATAGTAGCAGTAAAGAAAATAAAATACCTAGAAATTTATTTAGTGAAGGAGGTGAAAGACCTCTGTAGGGATAACTATGAAACACAGAGGAAAATTTTCAGAGAATGTAAACAGGTGGAAAAATATACCATGCTCATGAATCAGCACAATCAGCATTGTTAAAATGGCTATACTTTCCAAAGTCATTTATAGATTCAATGCAATCCTCATTAAAATACCAGAATCATTTTTTGCAGGCCTAGATAAAACAGTTCTACACTTTGTATGGAATCAGAAAAGACCTTGAATAGCCAACACAACCTTCCATAATAAGAACAAGTTGAGTGGCTATAGAGGATTAAACATCACACTTACCAAAACAGCCACCAATATCATAACTCATCTGAAGAATTACTGAGAACAAGACATTCTCCTGGCAGGCCTGGAAATCTCTTGTGACTTGGAAGGCAAGCCACCAAGTAACTCCTGGAGGAGCAAAGTTCAGGCCTGTAGTAGTAAGGCTGAAGTTAAACATTAAGCATTTTATTGCAAGTTCCTTGAAGGATTAGTAGACAAAAAATTACATGTAGTCTTTTTGGAGATCATTTCCCTTGCCACCCTTGAAGATCATTTCTTTGAATACATACTTTCTTGGCACCTATGATATCATTTCCCTGAGCATGCAGCCCCTGAATGTCTTTGCTTAGTAATCTTTCTGCCCATTATGTAGCTTCTCAATAAAAGGACTCTGTGAGAAGTGCTCAGTGCTATCCTGCACCTATGGTTAGCCTCCCCTCTTGCAGTGTGTACTGTCAATCCGTGTCTGGTGTGATCATTTATGCCGTTGCGACAAGTGGCATCATCTTTATCCAGACCTCAAATTACACTGCAAGGTGAAAGTAACAAAACAGCATGGTGTTGGCACAAAAATAAAGATAGAGATCTGTGGATCAGAACAGAGAACCCAGAGATTAAATCATTCTCGTAATCCTATCTGATCTTTGATAAAGCAGACAAAAACATACTCTGGGGAAAAGAATTTCTGTTCAATAAATGGTGCTGGGAAAACTGGATAGCCACATGTAAAAGACTGAAACAGGACCTACACCTTGTACCACTCACAAAAATTAATTCACAATGGATAAAAGATTTACACCTAGGGCACAAAACTATAAGAATTTTAGAAGAAAGTGTTGATCTATTTTGTAGATATTGGCCTCAGGAAAGAATTTATGAAGAGGACCCAATGACAAATACAGCAACAACAAAAATAAATAATGGGACCTAATCAAATTAAAAGGATTCTAATTTCAAGGATTAAAATTAAAAGTTTCAAATTAAAACAATCCCATACATCAGTGGGGAAGAGAGATGAATAGAATCTTCTCTAAAGATGACAGACAAATGGCCAGTAAACACTTGAAAAAATGCTCATCATCTCCAAGTATTAGAGAAATGCAAATTAAAACCACCCTGAGATAACCATCTAACTCCAGTGAGAATGGCCTATATCACAAAATCTCAAAATCGCAGATGCTGGCGTGGATGTGGGAAGAAAGGAACAGAGAAGGAGGGAGGGGGTGAGGGAAAGAAAACTAAAAAAAAAAAAAAAAAAAAAAAGGAAAGAAAGTAGTTACTAGCCAGGTGCAGTGCCTAAACCCGGTAAACCGACCAAGGTGGGAGGCGGAGGGGGGTGGATTGCTTGAGCTAAGGAGTTCAAGGCTTATTTGAGGGAGAATGAGACCCTGACTCTTGGAAATGGAAAAACCCAGCCGGGCACCGCAGCAAGTGCCTGTAATCCTAGCAGCTTCGGAGGCTGAGGCAGCAGATGCCCACAGCCCGAGTCTGAGGTTGCAGTGAGCTACGATGCTATTGCACTCTGCTCAGGGCATAGGTTAGAACTCCATCTCGACAAAAAAAAAAAAAAAAAAAAAAAAAGAGTGACTACTTCTCACATAAATTGGATTCAATTTTGACCAAAGTACGTTACTTAAACATTAGTTCTTAATTCAACTTGTTAATATGTTATTTAGGACATTGCATCCTCACTTATAAGTGAAATAAGTTTTTAATTTCCCTTTATAACAATATATTTTCTCCAATTTCCATATCAGGTGTATCTAGATCAAGCAGAATTATTTTGAAATATTTCTTCTTCTTTTATTGTTTATAAGATTTGGCATGATCTGTTTTTTGAAATGCTCCTTTACTTTTATTTATATGATATTATTGTCTATTTTTTCAGACTTTGGAAAAAAAAATAAGTTAACTGATGATTTCTTAGTGAGCCTCAGAGTCAAAGCACTCTATAATGTCTTATTTGATGATGTGAACGTTACTTTCTTGGCATTGTTATTACTAATATTGCTTAATATTTCAAAGCAGTAATCGTCTGTTTTCTTTTCTGAATGTATTTATCTTTGTTCATTCTTTACATGATTTTTGTTTCTAATCCTTATCTTAAATATGGTTATTGTTATTAAATTTTTAGCCTTTTAAATTCTGTGAAGGCAAAAAGTAGAAACCTAATTAACACATGTATATGTAAAAATAAAAAAATTTTTTAAAAAGGATTCTGCACAGCAAAGAACACAATCAATAGAGTAAATGGGCAGCCTCCAGAATGTGAAAAAATTATTAGCATGCTATACATCCATATAGGGATGATAATAAGAATCTACAAAGAACTCAAGCAAATCAAGAGAAAAAAATCATACAAATCCTTTAAAAAGTGAACAAAAATGAACAGAAACTTTTCAAAAGATAGTTTATTGACAAAACAAGCTCATGAAAAATGTTCAAGATCTTTAATCATTAGGGAAATGCAAATTGAAAACACAATGAGATATCACAGACTCCACTAAGAATGGCCCATATCAAAAAGTCCCAAACCAAGAGATGCATAGATGTGGAGAGAAAGGAACACTCATTCCGTGCTGGTGGGACTGCAAATTAGCATGACCTCTAGACCTCTATGGAAAGTAGTACAGAGATACCTCAAAGAACTAAAAGTAGACCTACCTTTTGATCCAGCAATCCTATTACTAGGTATTTACCCAAAGGAACAAAAGACATTTTCTTAAATAGATACTTACACTTGAATGTTTATAGCAGCACAATTAACAATTATAAAGGTCTGTACTATTTCAATTTCCCAGTCAAGTTTGTTTTACTTCTGTATTTTTTATTGTTGGTTGTGGAATTATGAACCATTTTTATTTTGTTTTGTATAATACAGCATGTGCCACGTAATGAAGTTTCCATCAAGGATGGGCCTATACTGTACGGGTCTCGTAAGATCATAATACTATATTTTTACTGTACCTTAGGTCCACACGTATCCCTGCTGCATGTACCTACCGCGTTCAGCACAGAACATGCTATACAGATCCGTGGGCTCTGTCATCCAGCCGAGGCGTTTGGGTTTGTGCACCTGCATTCTCTGATGCCTGACAGATTTGTGTATCTCAGAGCATGTCCCCATTATCCAGTGACGCCAGACTACATTATATTTAAAGACAGTAATGATATTTTAATAAGTCCTTTTATTTATTTCATATATTTGATTTCTTTGTAAGATTTTACTGCAAAAACTAGGATCTGCTTCAGTATATACATTATTGCTCTGGGTCAGAATTTGTCTCATTTCAGCAAATAACAGAAATAAAGTTTTGGTGGGGGGCCTTTGAGGAGACACATAGACGAAAGAATAGGTGAATAGGAGTAAGATTGGTGTAAAAATCATCTCATCAGCTATGGCTGATTAGGTTAATTATTTGGGGGGTGAGTACTTTTTTTTGATAGCCCACATTGAGTTTTCAAAAGACAACTTAATTTGTAAGCATGTCCAAGAGCACTCTTCCTCCCTATTTCTTCTTCAGCGTTCTACTTAGTGGCCCCTAAAGGTAAAAACTACACCAGTAGCAGCAACAGCAACAGAAATCCTAGGCTCAGATAACTAACTGAAGAATCCTGACTGGGTTTTTTGGTACTGTCTAAGAGAAAACTCTGAAGAAGAGAAGCAGTAGATCTCTTTGATTGCAGTTCTCAGCTTTCTTCTAGGAAGCAGATGTGGTTTGCTATAGCCAGATGTGTAACTGAGTGGCCCTTTCCTTATAGATACACAAAAATTAGTTATGGCATTGAGGATTCCATCCCTTAGATTGTTAGTTTGGTGCCCCTGCCTCCTCTGTGATTGAAATTACAGTGACTCCTCTTTCCTTTAACTTTTTTTTGACGTTCTTTATAATTTGCAGTCTACAATCATGTGGGGCAGATAAAGAAGATCACACATCCTTATAAGATGAGGGTAACTGTTAGTATTAGTGGAATAAGGAGCCAGTGTCAACATGGACCCTACATGTAATGTGGAAAATAAAGGCATGGATTGGAATGTGTATTTGGTGTGAATAAGCCATTGAAAGAAAAGTGGAACACACTGAGACAGTGTTCAAAAGTGTTAATGGAAATTTCTGAGCAAACTGTGACCATATTGTGTTCCAGGAACTATGCTAAGTACTCCGAACTTAGAATTGTTAATCCTGAAAACAATTTTGCAGGACTATTATTTCTAAGCCTAACTTTAGACACTGAGTATGAGGCAAGGTCCATTTCTGTCTTGCAAACGCATGTTAGCCTTTGGCCCAGGTGTGGTCTGGTTTGGTGGTGTGCTTCTCAGGTCAGACCCTTCTGGGAGGATGCACCCTGCTTTGCAGGGGGTGTTGCTAGGTGTTACAGTATGAGACCGAGCCGGACATAGCAGGAAAGGTTTCAGGGGGTCGAATAGCTGCACAGGCGGGGAACTGGAGACTAGAGAGATGGGCAAGCAGGAAAAGCCTTTTTATGATTTTAAGCTTCCTTTCTACCTCTGGTATGTATCTGCATTTCCAGAAGGTGAACGCAAGGCAGAATTGGTAGCCCCAACCCAGATGGAGTCAAAGAGAGGAGGTGGAGTCAGGTTTGGGAAAACTATCACCTATCTATGCCTTGACTCCAAAGCCACTGTTAAGCAAATATAAAACAGTATCTAAGAAAGATTGAATGTATGTTGTACATATATGGTTTTACCTAATAATCTACTGTAGACAGGGCATACTGGCTATAATTTAAAAACTTATGGAAGCCCAGAGGATAATAATTGGAATAATACATTTGTGTACATAAATAAAAGGAGTATAACTGGAGTACAATTATTAAATTAAAAATCTAGTGTCCAGAAAACAAAAAACCAGGAAAATGCTGCATAAAAATTTCATTTTGAAAATGGTCACAAAACACAGTATATTCACGAACTCCATTATATCCATAGACTAAAAATAAACATAAAGTCAATGTTATTTTCTATAAATTTATATAGTAATAAGGTTTTTTTAATTAGAATTTGGAGATAAACTTATGAACACTGGACAGAGATCTCAGGACATCTCACCTTTCCTTAGAACAGCCCATTAATGAAAAAAGTATGTCTGATTATTTTTTGTTCTGCCTTACTGCTGAAATATGTTTACAAATAGTCTAATTTCTAGGTAGATTTAAAATGTGACAGCTGATTTTTAGTAATTCCATGGAGGGAAGATGTGTTTGTCCTTTTTATCACTCTAGGTGTGTCCTTTAGCTGTATGCCCTTGTCAGTTTTTATTTCTGGTTAGTTACAGAGCCAGCATGTCAGTAGTTAGATCTTAGAAACTAAAATATGTGAGAAAACATAATTTATTATTATTATTATTATTTTTAGAGACAGGGTCTTGCTATGTTGCTCTTGGTAGAGTGCCATGGCGTCACAGCTCACAGCAACCTCAAAGTCTTGGGCTCAAGCAATTCTTTTGCCTCAGCCTCCCAAGTAACTGGAACTACTAGTACCTGCCACAATGCCTGGCTATTTTGTTGTTGTTCTCATTGTTGTTTAGCTGGCCCGGGTAGGGCTCAAATCTGCCAGCCCTGGTGTATGTGTCTGGCACCATAACCACTGAGCTATGGGCACCAAGCCAAAAACATAAACCTTATTTATTTATTTATTTATTTATTTATTTATTTATTTATTTATTTATTTATTTATTTATTAAATCACAGCTGCGTACATTAGTGCAATTAAGGGGTACAATATGCTGGTTTCATATACAATCTGAAATGTTTTCATCAAACTGTTTAGCATAGCCTTCATGGCATTTTCTTTCTTTTTTTTCCCCCCAGTGGTAAGATAGAATTTATTTACAGAAAAGAATACAGAAAACACTAAAGCTCCTGGTAGAGAGAGGGAACTCAAGTGGGGAGAGAAAAGCTCTCTCCGTTTCTCTCCCGGCCTTTCCCCATCTCCCCCTTTAGGCTTTTATTGTCGGGGTATATATAGGTGAAACGAATGAATACAGTCCCTTCCGCTGGGGGCAAGGTGAATGAATGTATCAATGAACGAACACAGTCCCTTCCTCTGGGGCAAAGTGAATGAATGTATCAATGAATGGACTGTGTCCATTCATTGAATTGAGGCCTAGGAAATTCACATGAAATTGACCTAGGCATAGGAAATGGGGGTTCCACATTTACTCCCAAGTGTAAACTGAAGGAGACACAGAGACACAGGTGTCTCCTCAGCAGTTGTCCAGCCTTTTTGGCTATTGGAGCCTCTGGTGGGGGTTGGAGGTCCTCTTCCTTGCCTGTCATCCAGCCCGCTGGTTCTTTAGCTGGCAGCAGCAGCACCAACACCGCCAAGGAGGAGGCGACAGGTCTGCCAGCTCCGCTGAGTTGACTAGGGTGCCAAATGTCCTGCATCAATTCTCCCTCTCTGAGTAGGAACTCTAACTGCTGTTAGGGAAAAAGGGCGAAGACTCGATCTAACTGCTTCCTGCTGAATTGGGCAATGATAGAAGGGGGCAGTTAGGGTTTCTCCAGAGGGAGAGTGATACAGGGGTTCATGGACTGGAACCATCTTTATTGCGTGTGGCTTGATGACATTTCGTGCCCAGCCGCAAGGACGCTGTTACTTGGCCTCCATCTTGCTCCGATATGGAAGATTGGATTTTATCCTCAGAGCAATAATAAGGCTTCAGAAGGGTTTAAGCTGGGGGTAGCTATGATTTAATTCGGAGAGTGGTCCTCAGCCAGGGTGATTTTGCCCCAGGGAACATTTGGCAATGCCTGGAAACATTTTTGGTTATCACAATTGGTGGCAGGGGAGGTATTACTGGAATGTAGTGGGTAGAGGCCAGGTATGCCGCTAAACATTCCACATTGGACAGGTCTCCCCCCCAACCCCCAGCAAACACTGTTCAGCCCCAGATGTCAGGTCTTTTTTTTTTTTTTTTTTGGCAGTTTTTGGCCTGGGCTGGGTTTGAACCTGCCACCTCCAGTATATGGGGCCAGCATCCTACTCCTTTGAGCCACAGGCGCCACCCCAAATGTCAGGTCTTTAAAAGACCACTCTGCACTGTTGGTAGGGATGTGAAATGATGCAGCTGTTATGAAGCAGTATGGCAGCTCCTCAACATGTAAAGATAGAATTTCCATGTGATCCGGCAATACCACTTCCGGGTATGCATCCAAAAGAATTGAAAGCAAGATCTCAAGAGAGATATTTGTAGACCCGTGTTCACAGCAGTATTATCCACAAGAGCCCAAAGGCAGAAGTGAGCAGAATGCCCTTCAGTGGGTGAATGGATAAGCAACATGTGGTCTGTACACACAGTGGGAAGTCGTTCCGCCTTAGGAAGGGAGGAGATTCGGACACACACCACACCGTGGACAGACCTTGAGTGCACTGTGCTGAGTCACGTGGGGACACGTGCTGTACGATCGAAACTTATATGAGGTGCCTAGAGTGCTCAGAAACAGGAACTAGAACGCTGACTGCTAGTGGTGGGGGAAGGGGAAATGGGGAGCTGTTTAACGGGTAGAGGGTTTCAATTTTGCAAGATGAAAAAGTTCTAGAGATTGATTGCACAATGATGTGAGTATGCTTACCACTGCTGGGCTGCACACTGAAAAATGGTTAATATGATAAATTTTATGTTGTGTATTTTGCCACAGTTAAAGAAAGGAAATATCTCTCTGGCTGTTGGGTGGAGAATGGACCGTTGAGTGGTTACTGTGGATGCCAGGAAGCTGGTAAGCAGGCTGTGCGGTCATCCAGACCAGAGGTGGTAGATACCTGGGCAGATTTAGGGGATTTCTTTGTGGCAGAGCCAAGAGGACCTGCTGAGGTTTAGGTGTGAGAATTAGCGGATACACCCTAAGTCACTCAGCTGCTGGATGGCAGGGTGGGAGCTGGCTCCAAAGCTCACACTCTCACTCCCTCTCCAAATACCACCTTCCGCTGTGACCCCTACGGACTAGACATCTCACTGGGACAACATTTGTCACCACTTTGGGCCACTTCATGCTATTGGGCAAGGGGTAAGGAAAGTCACTTCACAATACTGACTTCTAAAAATGCATGACAGATATCTCTCAAAGCCATGAGCTTTAAAACACTGGTTGGACTGTAGGTCACGGCACCTGAGCTGGTCTGTCTGCCAGCAGCTCACCGTCTCTCTGCGTCACTTGCAGTTGTGCTCTTGTACGGCTTTAATTTTGACGGCAGCACAGAGGAATTTGCCTATGCTTTTATGTACTGCCTGTGGATAGGGATTCCATAGCTTATTCCTGATGGCAGCCGAGACCCTTCCAGAAATCCTCTCTGACACCTGGTGGGGGGCAGCCAGAGGGTTTGTTTTCACCTCTCTTCCTTAAAGGGTAGGTTGCTGAGAAACCTGACCAACATCAGAGAAAGGGCTTCTGGGGTGTCTGAGGCCCAGCTCATGTTCATGGACACAAATTATAATCCGGCCTTTGTGGTTGTCTGGGTTCTGGAGACACCGTGTGACCAGTGTGTTCTCTTTCCTTAGACTTTTCCTTACATGGCCCAAAGAAATGCTGTCAGGGAAGCAACCAAGCCACCGACTCAGGAGGCGAGTGAAACCTTGGTTCTCTGATCTCAGCAGTTCCAGAGGGTGGGACTGGATCTCTACAGAGCAGAAGGTATCTGGGAAGAACACGCCTGCTCAAGAAATAAAGGCGTCTGCAAGTGTGTGTGTGTGGGGGGGGAGGGGGGTAAGGAGATGAGTGGACAAGCCTCACTTAATTTTAAGGGTTATTCTCTCTCTTTTTCTTGAGACATGGTCTTGCTCTGTTGCCCAGGTAATAGTGCAGTATGTAATTCTGAATAGAGTATAAATGTTTTACCACAACAAGTAAGCAAGCGAGATGATAGTTATGGGAATCAGTTCGATGGAAGCATTCCACGTTGTTTGCTAATTCAGCACATTGTACCCCATAAATGCATTAATGTACACAGTCACTATTTAATAAAGAAAAAACTAAAAATGTAAATTAAAACAAAACATAATAGTGCAATGGTGTCACCATAGCTCACAGCAATCTCAAATTCCTGGACTACAGGTGTCCACAACCACTCCCAGCTAATTTTTCTATATATTGTAGAGATGGGGTCGTTGCTCAGGGTTGTCTCAAAGTCCTGGATTCAGGCAATCCTCCTGCCTTAGCCCCACAGAGTGCTGGGATTACCAGCATGAGCCACTGTGTGTGGCTGAGAGTTTTCCTTAAGGACTTACCCTCTTTGCTTTTCTTCATGGCTGAGTTTTAGTAAGTGATGCTGTTGCTATAAAGCTGGTGTTCTCAAACTGTGGTCCTTGGACCAGCAGGATCAGTACCAGCTGGGAATAGTTAGGAATGCAAATTCTCCAGCAATACCGCAGACATACTGAGTGAGACACTTTGAGGGTGGGGTCCGGCCGTCAGTGCCAACAAGCCCTGGGGAGATTCTGATGAGCACTCAAGCTGGAGCATCGCAGAGAATTCGCATCACCAGAATCCAGCGTTTGCCAACCCAGTGACCCCAGGCAGCTTATTTCTCTCCAACAAGCCTCAGCCTACTGGAAAGAAATGGTGCACACCAGCACTGGACATGTCAGGGAGGCCGAACTGACCCTTTTCCAATCAACCCCATTTTTCAGCAGCCTATGATCTGTCAGCTGGTAGTTGAAGCTAAAGTACATGTTCCAAAAAAAAGTTGCTTCTGTTAAGACGCCTGTTTTAAGGTGACCTTTCTTATCTCTTTATGAAATCTGAATCAGTGCTTTTACGATGATTCATAAGCTCTGCTTCTTGGAGAAAAGGAAGCTGGGTCATGGCATCTGTCCTTTCTGTTCTTTGAAGCACCTGACTGAACTGTGCTGGTGCAGACGTTGCACAGGAAGGGTGGACATAAAGTTGGTGTGCAATTTACTACGTTAAACTTTTTTTTTGCACATGAACTTTATGTCCACCATGTATGAGGGCAGGAAGACAGAGGGTCCTCCCCTCCCTTGAAGCCTCTCAGTTCTGGGCAATCCCTGGACCCAGAGTCAGATGACTCCTCCAGGTGACTGGCAACCAGTTCTGAGATGTCCAGGACCCAAGGCACATCTCCCAGAAACAGCTGCTCCTGTCCTCAGCGGCTGTCTTTAGAGGTCAATTTGCAGCTCCCTATGCTAAGGGGTGTAAGCCTGTTTATTGTGGCCCACCCCAAACACGGAGGGGAGGGTTACTAATGACAAGAGGAAAAGAAATTATAGTTAACCCCTCCCTGACCGCTAAGCACTGTTTGTCCTTCCCTTCTTCTTCTTCTTCTTTTTTTTTAATTAAATCATAGCTGTGTATATTAATGCAATCATTGGGTATAATGTGCTGATTTCATATACAATCTGAAATATTTTCATCAAACTGCTTAACATAGCCTTCATGGCATTTTCTTAATTATTGTGTTAAGACATCTATATTCTGCATTCAGTAAGTTTCACCTGTACCCTTCTAATATGCACTGTAGGTGTGATCCCACCAGTTACCCTCCCTCCATCCAACCTTCCATCTCCCCTCCCCCCCTTGCCCCTTTCCCCATACTCTTGTGCTATAATTGGGATATACCTTCATATGAAAGCTGTAAATTAGTTTCATAGTAGGGCTGAGGACATTGGATACTTTTTCTTCCATCCTTGAGATACTTTGCTAAGAAGAATATGTTCCAACTCCGTCCATGTAAACATGAAAGAGGTAAAGTCTCCATCTTTCTTTAAGGCTGCATAGTATTCCATGGTGTACATATACCACAATTTATTAATCCATTCATGGGTTGATGGGCACTTGGGCTTCTTCCATGACTTAGCAATTATGAATTGGGCTGCAATAAACATTCTGGTACAAATATCTTAGTTATAATGTGATTTTTGGCCTTCTGGATATATACCTAGTAGAGGAATTATAGGATTGAATGGCAGGTCTATTTTTAGACCTCTAGGTATTCTCCAAACATCTTTCCAAAAGGAGCGTATTAGTTTGCATCCCCACCAGCAGTGTAGAAGTGTTCCCTTTTCTCCATATCCACATCAGCATCTCTGGTTTTGGGATTTTGTGATGTGGGCTCATCTTACTGGAGTTAGATGATATCTCAAAGTAGTTTTGATTTGCATTTCTCTGATGATTAAGGATGATGAGCATGTTTTCATGTGTCTGTAGGCTGTGCGCCTGTCTTCTTCAGAGAAATTTCTCTTCAAGTCCCTTGCCCATCCTGAGATGGGATCACTTGTTCTTTTTTTGCTAATACGTTTGAGTTCTCTGTGGATTCCAGTTATTAAACCTTTGTTGGAGGCATAACCTGCAAATATCTTCTCCCATTTTGAGGGCTGTCTGCTTGCTTTACTTACTGTGCTCTTGGCTGTGCAGAAGCTTTTTAGTCTGATCAGGTCCCAGTAGTGTATTTTTGATGCTGCTTCAATTGCCCGGGGAGTCCTCCTCATAAAATATTTGCCCACACCTATTTCTTCAAGAGTTTTCCCTGCACTTTCTTCTAGTATTTTTACAGTTTCATGTCTTAAGTTTAAATCTTTAATCCAGTGAGAGTCTATCTTAGTTAAAGGTGAAAGGTGTGGATCCAGTTTCAGTCTTCTACAGGTTGCCAGCCAGTTCACCCAGCACCATTTGTTAAATAGGGAGTCTTTCCCCCCACTGAATGTTTTTAATTGTCTTGTCAAAGATAAAATAATGGTAAGTAGCTGGGTCGATCTCTTGGTTCTCTATTCTGTTCCATACATCTATCTCTTTGTTTTTGTTCCAGTACCATGCTGTTTTGATCACTATCGATTTATAGTATAGTCTGAGGTCTGGTAGCGTGATTCCCCCTGCTGTGTTTTTATTTCTGAGCAATGTCTTGGCTATTCAAGGTTTTTCTGATTCCATATAAAATGAAGTATTATTTTTTTTTGAGATCTTTAAAGTATGACAATAGAGCTTTAATAGGAATTGCATTAAAATTGTATATTGCTTTGGGTAGTATGGACATTTTAACAATGTTGATTCTTCCCAGCCATGAGCATGGTATGTTTTTCCATTTGTTAATGTCTTCAGCTATTTCTTTTCTTAGAGTTTCATAGTTCTCTTGTCCTTCCCTTCTTAACCCAGGATGGGATACTGAGATTTCAGAAATGACGACTTCTGGGCACTTGCCCCATGCCAGCCAGATGCTAAGTGCTTTGTACACACCACCTTGTTTCATTTTCACAACCTCCCCTAATGAAGGCTTTAGCCCTACTTTACAGATGAGGAAATGGAGGCATGGACATATTCCCCCCTCTGTATGTATCTGCAGCCCCAAAACTAGAATTGTAACGAAGGCAGGATTCACATGCTGGGAGCCGACTGTAGGGCCTGGAATGCCTCTCCCAGGCTGTGGGGTGATGCTGGCTGAATTTTGATAGCCTAATGTCCTGGTGCAAACTGGACATCAGATTTTGTTCTAATGGGTTACATTATTTGCATTTGTAAGGTCAAGTCCAGAGTCTGACTCATAGTTGAGTCCTTCACTCAGAAAATGTGCCACACGCCACTACATTGTACCCAACAGATGGAAACTAATTGAGTCCTCTGGCCTCCTTCTTGAATTTAATTGTGTTTTTCTCTCGTGTGGGCCTATTGGTTGAAAGCATCCCAATGACCTCAGAATTAACCTGGGCATCAGATTTAATGCTGTCTTAATGGTGTCTCTTTGGGTTCCTTTTCCTTTCATTTTTATGGGGATCCCATGAGTTTGGCAGGGTATGGGATCTCACTTTTAGGTGCAGAGACTGAGCACTGATGACACCCAAGCACCTGTGACAGAACTGAAGATGAGCTTCAGGAAACCAGGTCCCTGGGAGGTGGCCTCATCCGTAGACCGAGTCTCAGGTTCTCTCAGTTTCAGAAACTTATCCTTTGGAAGTGTGGCAGTTGTGGCGCTGTTTGTATTTTTGGTCACAATTCTCTGGTTACTGTTCATCATTTCCCTGTGCTGAAATGTCTGGCTGTCTCAGTTCTATTTTCAGAAAAGAAGAAAAGGACTTGTTGGCCCTGCTGGGGCTAGAGTTTTTTGGAAAAGGAGGATGAATCTGGGCACAGTATCAGTGTGGCCAGAAGAAGTGGAGTTGGAGAAAGGGACGACCTGGGGGCATTTTGAGGGTGTCTTTTGTCTACGAGGGGGAGGCTCTTCTGCACGTCTTCTCCAGTTGGGATGGCGTGTGCACGTGTGTATGTATGTGTGTATATATGGGTACATGTGTGCGCGTGTGTGCCCATGTATGGGGTTTCTGCTGATGTTTCTGGGTTACCGTTCCCCACAGACAAATCTCAAGTCCGGTCAGAAGAAAACTGTGGGCTCCTTGGAGTTCCGGATCCAGGACGCTCACTCAGAATGTCAAGCATTGGCTTGTTCAGCTCTCGCTCTGTTTCACTTCTGCGGGAGGGGGCTTCCCCCCAGGTTGTGGAGGGAGGAGAAACAGGGTCCAGGTCCCAATCAAGCCTCCCCCCATGGGATGGCAGTCCCCTGGAGGTAGGTGGAAGTCACTGGGTCTCCTCGACCTTGCTCCTCTACTGCAGAAGATGCCTGAGCAGGAGTCAGAGGGCTGTCTGTGCCTGCTCTGCCCTGCTGCCCGCCTGGGGGGAAGGCGCTGTCCCCTCTGCACTTCTGTGACAGCTTCATAAATGGGGTTGTAACCCCCACTCAACCTCCCAGCGTAAGACTCTAAGAAAGTCATGGAGGACCAGCAAAGGCACCGTGCAACTCCAGGCTTCGTTGCCTGGCATCCTGGGTTTCCTCTGTTAACACAGATCAGACGGTCAGCCTTTCCTCCCCTCAGGGCTGGAGCTGGAAATATTTGCGCCTAGAGAGGAGACTGGTGTATTTGAGCAGTCAAGGCTGGGCAGGACTCTTCTGTGTGACTTGTTGCTGCAGTAACAATCCTGCTGTCCCCTCATTTCTCTGTGCTCATCTCCATCCAGAGCTTCTGTCATTGCTTTGAACTCATCAGGGCTTCAGGGTGACATCCTGTGCCTGTAGCTCTCCTGGCTCCCTGATAACTGACCTGGTGAGCTTTGCTGGGTGGACACTCAGTAACTCTTTCCATCCATCTTGCAAAGAAAGGAGTCTCAAGCTGGGCATTGATCGTGATGTGGTTTGATGCGCAACTCGGGTATGTGACTAGTTCTAGACGCGACAAGTTATCTCTTCTCCTCTTTTCTTAAAATAACTAATCTGGACAGAAAAGGAAGAAAGAAATCCAAGTCTGTGGAAGTTGAAAGAGCACTTGCCAGAGGAGCAAAGGGGAGAAGCAGGGTGCTGCCACCCCATCTGCAGGGCTGGATGAGAACTTGTCCACCCCACGTCCCTGGGGCCCATCGACTAAGACTTAACAAGCAAGGTAAGGTGGCAGAGAGGGGCTCAGAATTGTCACAACATTTGTAGCTGGTCACAATCCTAAGTAGAGGGTTGACTAAGCTGAAACTTTGTAGCCTTATCCCTAAAATTGGGGCAATAAAACTGGATGATGTGTGAGGTCCTTTCAGTTTGGCTTCGTTTAGTGAAATCATTCGACTGTAAGAAAAGAACAAGAAATCCAAATTGTACTCAGGTATTTTTGATCCACTTGGTTCTAGGAGATAATAGACCTTAAAGAACTTCAAAAAAAGCCCAGCTTTCTATATTACCTACCTGATAATGATAATTGAACTCAGTCCTTGGCAATCAACACCACAATTATCACTCAAACACTGAGAAGCTACTTGGCCACTACTGTATAGACAAGGTCCTGCCCTAATAATGTTGGGGGGATTCATAAACCTATGAAGAATAACACACAGAAAATTTATTAAATGTCAGATTAAAGGTAAAAATAAAATATCATGGGACTTGTAGAGGAATGAACAGAAGCATTTGACTTGTAAGAATGGGGAAGATGACTCAGACGATGGGCCTTAGAGAATAAAAATCATTGCAGTGCTATGAAGAGAGAATGGAGGAAGTGATTCCAGGCAGAAAGGTCATGTGCACGAGGCAGGGGGGCTTAAAAACACAGAGCTTATTCAGGAAGCAGCAAGCAACCCAGTAAGGTGAAAGCAGAATGAAAGATGTGGGTGACGACAATATTGGTAAGAAATTAAATTTGATTCAGATTAAGGAAGATTTTGAAGATGAAGTAGATATAGACATGTGTACCAAGGAGAGTTACTTGGTTAGATCTGTATTTCATAATAATCAGTTGATTATTATCAAGTTGCATTATGCTCCAGAGAAATTGATTTGGGTGAGAATGGAGGTGGAGAGTCCGGGTGTAGAGACCAGTTGGTTCTAGAGAGTCACTCAGTGGGCCCAAGACCCAGCTGAGGCAGAGCTGAACACGTGTGCAGGCCTCGGAATCTACTCAGAATCTCCATATGGCTGGTGTTGTCATAGCTGGTGCATTGTCATTCTGATAGAAGCAGTAGTGGGAGAACTTCCATTTGCAGATGAGGAGACCGAGGATGACAGTGGTTAAGTGACTTATCCAAGGTCATCCAAGAACTTGACCCCTTGTCAAGTGTGTTGTCCACTAACAATGGAAAGCAGAGGAGGGGACACTGAGCCACCACCACCAACCGTGGCCACCCCTTCCCCATCACTGGTCTGAATGCCAGTCATATTCTCCCTGGTGGCCTTTGAATGTGCCCACCAGAGTCTCACACACGAGCCAGGACAAGTTTTTCAATAAGTTAATTAGACCCATTGCCCTCTTGCTCACACTCTTTGGCTGTTCACTATTGCTCTTAGAACAAAAGCAAACTTAACTGTCCAGAAGGCTCCCTCCTTTCTTGTGGCTCGGGGGCTCCTGCCTACCCTCCAGGTGTCAGCTCCTCGAAGATGCCTCTGCCGGCCCCTCCAGTGCAATCAAATCTTTATTTTTAGATCTTTATGGAAACCTTGGCCACTTCCCTGGCAGTTGTCAGGTTGTACATTTGCAGTAATTTGTGTGATTTCTTTTTTTTTTTGACATGTCTATTTTTTCTACTGAGACTATAAAGCTCTCAAATAAGCTTCCGGTACCTCTCACACTGGCTGGCATGGCATCAGCATGTAATAACGATCTCTGATACATGAATGAATAAAGAAAGGGCCTTATTTGTCTTCATTATCCACTGTGTCCCTCAAAGGCTCGCTGGGTACTGGAACATAGTAAGGGAGCAGCCCAAGGAAGGGGGAGAGGATAAAAGGAAATGAGGGAGGGGGAAGATAAGAAAAGAAAGAGAGACCTAGAGGAAAAGGGAGGAAGGAAGGCGGGGAGGGGAGGGCATGAGAGGTAAGGATAAAAATTTTAGGAGCTAGAAGGACCAATTGGCTGAAGGGGCTGCAGAAAAGGGGAAGTTAGTTTTGTCAAGGGGTAGGGATAGGGCGACCAACTCACCTTAGTTACTCAAAGTCCTTTATCCCTGGAAATCCCTGGAGCCTGCCCCCCAGATGGGAGCGCACAGAGCAGAATGGGATCTGGAGACGGGAGCCACCAAAGGCCCCATCCGAGGTCTGGACCTCATGGAATCGGCTCCTGGATATAGACTACTGGGCATGTCACCTTGCTTTGACCTCTGAGCCCTGGTGAACCAGTGTCCCTAGGAATGTGGGAAAGAGGACAGAGATGTAACCAGCAATGAGTCCTAGGAAATCTGGAAGCAGGCGATTTAATTATGGTCTAGCAGGAGTGCACGGGAAGCTGTGTCTGGAGAATTACACGATCTCTTCACTAAGATGCTCTTACAATGCCCAGGTTTACAGGGCAAGTGCAGCTGTGTGTGGTTGTGGATTGTGAGGACTAAAGGAGATGATAGGGGTACAAACCAGAACCTGGTACTTTCCATGGCATCAGTCAGTGGGACATATTGTTGCCATGAGTACTATTATTATATGGCCCAGAGGTTCAGAATATGGACCCTGGGTCAACAAATGAGGGCGAAATGCTGGCTCTGCCCCTCTCAAGCTGCAGGACCTTCAGGGAGTTACCCCCCAGCCTGAGCTCCTTCTCTGTGAGATGGAGACAACAGTGATGAGACGAGCTCTTCAGAGGCGCTCGTGCGATCACACAAGACAGTAGATACAAAGCGTTAGGAATAGCGATGCCACCCGTGCTCCTGTGGGACTAGTTCTTACACCAGAGGAACTGTGTTTCTAGCTCATGATAAACTCGTGGGCTCTACACACATCTCCTGGGCTCCAGGTCGGGCCTGCCAATTACTGTGACCTTAGGTCACTCAGCCTCTTCATGTTTTAATTTCCCTCCTGTACAATGGGAGTGACAGTAGTATTTCTAGGATCAAATGATGTGACAGTGTGACACAGTAACTTGACTTGGCTGCAAGCCTGGCCCTAGCAGAGTGGGCTTCCTGGCCTGGGGTTCCCCTTTTCTACTATGTGTGTGGCCCCTTCACATCTCAGGAAATGATGTCTGAGGTGAGTCCCTGTGGCGTGGAGTCTCGGTTTCCCATGGCAGGAGCACACTGTCCCTTCGAGGACACCAATCGGAGAGTGGGAAGGGGAAACACTGAGGGTGCCCAGGCCTTTCTCAAGTCCCAGCTCTTGGTTCTAGAGCAGCTGATCGGACAGATTCCATCCATACAAATCCAGCCCAGAAACAAAGTCCAGCTCAGAAAATAATATGGAAGGGAGTCAAGTTCACAGGAAGGTGGGCCTGGGGGGACCTTTCCCTGCTTTTTCAGAATTGCCTGGTATTCCTCGAATTTCCTTTTCCCTCTTCCTGCTTCCACCTGTCTCTCAGTGCCCTCCTACTACTGTTTGGGTGCCCATCAACCTCTACTGGAGGTTGGACTTGCGCTGGACTTGCCTAGCAGTGCTCAGAGTGAAGACCAGATTCCCGGGATTCCCCCTTTGAAATTCCTGATACCTCAGGCTCAGCCATTCTGCACACAGCATTTCAATGAGGCAGAATTTCCAACGCAGTTCAGTTTCCAAACAGACCACTGTCTGCATGACTACGAGTCATGTGCCTTGACTTGCGGTTCAGAAAATGAGCTTCTGCAAACACAGATGGTCTGATTGCTAACCTTGTAGCTAGGTATTGATTGATGTATTTCCCAGACAACTCATGCCTTTAATAGAGGCCACCTGGAAGCAGATGCTTCATGCAAAAGAGGGTAGGACTTTGAAGCATAGTACAGGCTATAGGGGAAGGAGATTTTGACTTTTGGTGCCCTTCAAACCCACAGCACGGGTTGCCACAAATTTCAAACATTAGGTGACCTTTCCCCATGGGGACAAGGTGATTATGGCCTCAACTAGCCTCACTTATGTGCTGCTGCTCACACCTCTCTTAGGCTCTTTGGATTTTCTCCCTCCTGCTTTGATTATATGTGTATTATTTTTTTTCTTCCCCCTGGATGAGAGCTTTTTGAGGGCTCATTCAGATTGTAGTTTATTTTGTACCTGGTCATAGCAATGATATCCCATCAGTTTTTATGGAATCACAGAATCTCAGAATCTCAGACTGTAAGGGTGCATAAATATAATACACCCCAGTGATGCTATTAGATATCATAACCATGGCTGACTTATTCAGATGAGTGGACAAATGCATAGGTGGATGGGTGGGTGGATGGATAGATGGATGGATGGATGGATAAGTAGAAAGGTGGGTAGATGGATGGGTGAGTACAGAAATGGATGGTTGAGTGGATAGACTGATGGTTTGGAAAATGAATGAATGAGTAAATGAATATAAGGACAGATGGGTAGTTGAGTAGATGAGTTTTAGTAGATGGATTGATTGATGGATTTATGAGTAGATGGTTTGTAGCATAGGTAGATGAATGGTAGGTAGACAAATGGATGGACTGGTGCATTCGAAGATGAACATATGATGAGTGAATGGAAGGATGATAGACAGTGTGTGAGCAGGTGGATAGACTGATGAACTGGTCGATAATGGATGGACAGATGGCTGGGGAGAGAAATAATATTCATGATGAGGCTTTTGGGCTATCTGCTTCTGTCGTATAACCCACACCATTGCCCCAATAACTTTAAGGTTATTTTTTATTGAGGAATAAGAGCATAATCTCTGTAATTAGATGGCTTATTTCAAGTGCTGACTATTTAACCTCTCTGAGACGATTTCCTCATGTATGAGAGGTGAGGCTTTTTCTTTGGAAAATGGTTAGCCATTCCTGGGCAGATCTTTGCTTTTTCAGATACAAAGTTAAAGTCAGTGGCTTTGTTCCAGGGATAGATGTTCACACTCAGGTCAGCCTCCCCTGAGTGCTTATGATATTGAACTCTGTCCCAACTACAAGGGCCAACTCATGGGTTGGCTCATTCTTGCTACATCAGGAAGCAACAGACCACAGAATATATACATTTTGCCAATATGATTTCATTTTTCATATAAGAATGTCTTTAGAGGTGTTTGAACCCATGAGTTAAATGAAAAAGTGAATTGGAGATAGGATTCAATATCCTATATGATAGATGGATGGGAATCACTTCCTGAGTGAGAAGTGATTTCCACTGCCATTCTCAAATAAAAGGCAAAAACACTGTTGACTTTGGGAGATTCTCCTTTATACCAGCAGCTTTGCATGTTAGTATAAATCTAACCATTTGACATACTATATATTTTACATTTCTATACTCATAGAAGGATGCAGAGATTTCATTCTGGTTTTTTTTCCACTTTTCTTTTCTTTCTTTCTTTCTTTCTTTTCTTTTTCTTTTTCTTTTTCTTTTTTTGAGACAGAATCTCACTCTGTTGCCCCAGGTTAGAGTGCCATGGCATCAGCCTAGCTCATAGCAACCTCAAACTCCTGGGCTCAAGCAATCCTTCTTGCCTCAGCCTTCTGAGAAGCTGGAACTACAGATGTTTGCCACAATGCCCAGTATCTTTTCTAGTCTTAGTAGAGACGGGTCTCACTCTTGCTCAGGCTGGTCTCGAACTCCTGAACTCAAGCAATCCCACTGCTTCTGCCTCCCAGAGTGCTAGGATTATAGGTGTGGGCCACCACGCCTGGCATGAAGATGTTTTTAAAGTCTGTTTTGTTCATTGCAGTATCTCCACAGCCAGAAACAGAGCTGGCACATCCCAGGCATCCTGTAATTATTTATTGAATAACTATGCACATTGTCCCACCTATTTCTCAGAAGGACCCTACGGGGTAAATGTTAGCCTTTAGACTTCATAGGTGGGGTCGCATACTCAGATTTTACATACTTTGGAAGATATTTTAATTTATGGGCTACTATCCAAGGCTCACAGGAAGGGGGAAATGCTGAAATGGATCCTTTTACCAGGAGAATATGAAGAACATAAAATTGATTCTTCTCAGTTTTGCTTATGAAGACAGTTCTGTGAAGGCTCCAGCAGGAACTTGCTTCCCTGAACTGTGTATTTAATACTCTATTTACCATTTAGCGTCTGCAGTGAGGGGAAATTACACTCACGCACCCAGAGGCCTGAGCGGAGGGAGGAGCGGGGAGGAGTCAGGTCCATGAGAATGTTCTTCTCTCCCTCCTCACTGGAACCGGATTGGCGTCCACCTCTCAGGGATTCCCTAGGCCACATGACCGGGACCAGGCCGCCCTATTCCCATGTTCAGCTTTTTGGCAGAAGAGCCTTGGTCACCATTCCATCTCCGGCGCCCAGCAGGGCAGCAGCTATGACTAGGTCCCTCATAAAGGCCAGTCCAGTTGATGGAATTTTCCTAAAGGAAATTCAGGGGCACATCTTACCTCCAAAACACCATCAGCTCCTTCTTCGCGCCTTTCAGTGGAGACCTCCTTGTGCAATCTGAGTAGGCAGGAAGTGAAACAAAGACCGTCCTGGGTTCTGTTTGTTGACACCAAGGCACAGATGGTGACTAATTTGGCAATTATTTATTTTGGTCTCTTGCAGCATTTTCATTTTCTGTAGCCGTTTGATTGATTAAGTGGCTCCTGGCTACATGCGAGTCCATTTCATGCATCATTGGCGAGTCCCACAAAGGCCCATTAATTCACTTAAGTTGAGGGGCATGGGAGAAGCTGGGAGGGGGCAGGGAATCTGTCTCCCTTACCTGCCAGACGAAGCCTCCTGGGTCGCCGGGCTTGGGGGCAGACAAGTCTGGAGCCTATGTGGATCCTGCCTCCAAGATGAGCAGTGTCCAGTAAGGATGGGACCTCTGAACACTAACTAAAGGCCAGGGACACAGTGTGGAGTGTCACAAGAGTGGTCCACTGTGACGCTCTGGACGAGGAGCAGACGCACCTGCTGGGGACAGGGGCAGCGGTGGTAGGCACTGGAGATCAGGTAAGGTTTTCTGGAGGAGGGTGTTTGACCAGGGTCTTGGAGGTTGATGGGATTGGATGAGCAGAGGAGGGAGGGGAAGCATTCCAGGAAGCAGGTGTTTCCTGAGCCATGGCAGAGTTTGGAAAGTGCATGTTAAAGAACGAGTAGCTAAAGCAGAAGGCTCTCGGGAGGGAAAAACTCAGGTGTAGAGTGAAATCTTTGGAAAAGATCCTGGGAAGCCCAGATGCCAGGATGAGAGCAATTTAGGTGCCGTGCAAAGGGTCCTGGCTTTGAAGGCTGGCCTTCTGGGCTCGGTGTTTGGCTCGTCCTCTGTGGGATGCTGGGCATCCAAGCACATGCAACTTGCCCTCTCTAATCCTGCCATGAAGCTGCAACAAGGATTCAAATAATCGATGTAAAGCACTTTGCCCAGGTACGTGGTGAGCGCTTAATTAGAGGTAACAGCTGCACTGTTATTATTAGAGAGTGAGATTTCCTGAAAGTTTATCTCGAAACATATTGGTAAGGAAGATGGATGGAAAGAGCGTCTCCTGTGCAGATATCTGGGATCTTTTGATCTCACTTGCGAACGTTTTTTATTAATGACGATTCATTGATGTGAATAGATACTTTACTTTTTGGTGCTTATAGGGCATAACACCATTTATTTGAAGTCATAAACCACTGTATGGGTGGTAGTATTAAAATTGACTTTTCAAAAATTAGAGTGTTTGGGTAGGAAGAACAAAGTTTTATTCTCCTTTTAAGGGTTTTTTGTTTTTGCAGTTTTTGGCTGAGGCTGGGTTTGAACCCGCCACCTCCTGCATATGGGGTTGGCGCCCTACTCCTTTGAACCCCAGGCACCACCTTCATTTTAAGGTTTCTTGAGCACTGCCTCTGTGCCAAACACTAAGTTAAGGAGTGACAATATGAAGCTGGGTGGAACCTGGTCCCTGCCCCTAGGGGCCTCTGCTGAGGAGGGAACATGACGCGAGAAACACAAAACATATTAACGTCAGCAAAAGAAATTTGTACAGGTTCAGAATTTAAGAAAGTATTTAAATAGCTCGCAGTAAAGTACCTACTACTACCTGGTGATAGCAAATCTAGGCCTGTATTTTTTAAAGAAATGAATATCGAATACGATTCAGCCAATAAAAGAGAAGGCGACTTTACATGTTTTGTATGAACCTGGATGGAGGTGGAACACATTCTGTTTAGTAAAGTATCACAAGAACGGAGAAGCAAGAATCCAATGTACTCAATTCTAACATGAAGCCAGTAGATGAGCTAATATATGGTGGGGGGCAAGGGAATGAGGGAGTTGGGGGAGGGAAGAAGGAAGGGGGTTGAGGGGTCACGGTGTGACCTCTTGCACCCCCCAAGCACACCTCTTGGGGGTGGGACACAATTATAAGAGGGACTTTACCTAACAAATGCAATCAGTGTAACCCAATTCTTCGTACCCTCAATGAATCCCAAACAATAAAAAAAAAGAAAGAAAGAAATGAATATCATTTTCATGGTTAAATCCATAAATTTAAAAAAACCATAAAGTTATGGTAACGAAAGCAATAGAGCCGTAACCCTGATAAAGCAAGACACCATAGCATTTGTTATATTCTGAACAACTGTAGCTCAGTTTGAGGAGTTTCTGAAGACACCTGAAAAACTGGGGAGGGGGCTGGACAGGTTGTGCAGTGATCGCGTGCTCTATCTGTGCACACTCGGACACGACGATCCACTCTGCCAGGAAAGGCTCAGATAATGTTTTGTTTGCTTCCGCTGAGCCCGGCCCAGCGTGTGCACAGCACTGTACGGATGCCACCTCATTGGACGTTCAACAGTAACCCCACGGAGTGGAAATTATGATCCACATTTTATTGACATGGCCACAAAACCAGAGCAGCTAAGCAAATTTCCCAAGGTCATCGAACTGGTAAGTGGCAGCGCCCCAGGTGGGATGCAGGTGCGTCAGTTTCCAAGGCTCTTTCTGCTTTTGCAGTCCTGACACTCTGATATCACATTTGTTAAGCTGACAAGCAAGGGTTTCTAAGGAGCCTAATGAAGATGCATTGCACTCTCATAAGGGAAGGCTTCCTTTGAGATGAGTCACGGATCATCTGATCATCCACTGTACGAGAGCAGGGAGTGGAGGTGGCAATCGCTTCTCTCCTGCTGTGTGGGGTGGCCATGACTTTCTCATGGAGTCTGTTTCCATCCATCCTCCCTGCCTGGCACGCCAACCAGGGACCTTCTAGAATCCTGGCTGCCTCTGGGACAGCCTCCCTCCCAGCAGCACTGAGACGTGAGGGCTTGGGCTTCTCAGCAGAGATGCTCCTTTCTGCTGGGCCAGCCAGAGTCCTCCAGGCTGCTGGGAGAGGTGTCTGATGCAGCACGGTGCAGACCGGTCTCTCTCGGGGCTGAGCGGCCCACAGTCCTGTGTCTCCCGAGAGCCACCCAGTGAGGACTAGCTACAAACTGGATGTGCTGTTCAGAATAGTCAAGGTCACCTCTGCACACTTAGATCGTGTGTCTAGGTACGGCACGACTCCTCACAACAGCTCTAAGGTAAGTGCTCTTATTTTTCTGACCCACTGATGATAGGACTGAAGCACAGAGAGACGACATGGCTTACCTGAAGTCACAAAGATGAAACGTGGCAAAGCCAGGATTTGAACATGGGCAGGTGGCCTCTGTCCTCAACACACATAACCACTAAAAGAGGCCACTGTTTGTGTGTCAGGTATTCTTACACGGACCCTTCTCACTCCACTTGCCTGTAACTCTGTTGATCTGTGAAATTCTCCAGCGGGTTAGACGTGTCTGTACAGGCTGGAAACTGGGAACTTACAGGGGGGTGGGGGAGAGGGCACTGTGAGGATGGGCACCATTGGACCTGGAGTGGGTGAGGGAGTGGACTAAGGGGACCCTCTTTCCTCTTTCCTTTCTGGAGAAACCAAGATGATGTGAGCCTGCGACAGTCAGAATTCCAGTTGCCAAATTGGTTGAGCAGGTGCACTGATTTTTTTTTTTTTTTTACAGTTTTTTGGCTGGGGCTGGGTTTGAACCCGCCACCTCTGGTATATGGGGCCGGTGGCCTGCTCCTTTGAGCCACAGGTGCCGCCCAACACACTGACTTTTTTTTATTCAAGTGCAGAGGAAAAATATTCTGGCAGATGAAGCAAAGGAAATTACATTTCCTGTAGACTCAAAGCCTGGTCCCTTGGGCTCAGTGCTCACAGGCCACTGTTTAACTTTTTGGGTGTTACTTGCATGAACAGCAAAAGCGCAAGAGAAAAAGTGTAAGCCAAGTTTCTTTTCTCTGCATGTGAATTAGGATCCTTGAAATGAAATTCATTTCTGCCTTCTTCAGGCATGAACTGAATGCTCTGTGCCTGGTACATTTACTGGGTGGATATAAATAGTCTAGTGGGGTGGCGGTGGGGGTGGGGACCTTCTGCCAAATGAGTGTCCCCCAAGGCAGCCCTCTCTATCAGCTCTACACCAGCCTCTCTCAAACACGGACTTTTCAGATACTCGAACCTGTTTATAATCACATCATTTATGAACAACTACATGCTGAATGCTTACAATGGTTCTGAGAAGATATGTACGCTCCTGAGACTTGTCACCCATTCCCCAGAGTTCACCATTGGTGAAGATAAACACACAGGACAATTCGTAAATGCTACCCTCACAACCTTCTGCCCCTCGTCGAGGATAAACGTCCTCGTCTTAGTTTCCCTTTCACCGCCCTTCTTCTCTTTTTGATGATATTGACCCCACCGCGCTGTTCTGTTCTGGTCCTCATGAGATTGCAAAATTCCAGTTCTCCATTTGTCTACTATCTCTCCTTCCTCCTCTTCTGGCTCCCCAGATTCGGTTTCCAAGTGCCAGTCCTTATCTATCTTTTTATTTTCTTGATTCAGATGGCTAGTTTGGGGGAGATGATGAAAAATAATTATAAAGCCAAATACTTAAAAATACATCTGACATTTTTGAGGCACAGCTGGTGCAGGCAGGACGTCAAGGGAGAAAAGCAGTGCATCAGGTGAACTCCAGTTTGCTCAGGTTGCCACCTGAAGAGAATTGTCATCCCCACAAGGGGAATATAGCCCTGGCAGAAAGCATCAGTCCACTGTGGTGCGTTGGCAAAGGTCACCTCAGCATTTGGGACTGCCAGAGTAGAGGAAACCAAAGAGAGGTGAGCCCCCAATGTGCAAAAGAATTCTCTGAAGTTGCCAGCTGATTGCTAACTTGCACATGGGCAGAGTGAGATTACAAGACTCTCAGAAGAATATAGCAGCTGGGACCCTAAAGAGCTGAGCAGAGATCTCAGCAAGGAGCTGTGCTAAGGAGATGGAGGATGGAGTTCAGGTCTTGCCAAGACGAAAGGTCTTTGGGAACACCCTGAGATGTCATTTGAGACTCCAGGATACCTAAGTGGTAAGAGTGAGGGCCATAACCTAGATTAATTCTTTCAGAGTAATGACTGTGCTCTAGGTGAAAGGCCAAAATTAAAATAGATCGGCAGTAACAAAGCCTGAAACCAAACCTGGACAGGTCAGATCTACGGGGCCTGTAGAAACAGTAATCCTCCTTGGAGAAAGTCAGCATCACCCAGAGCCTTTACAAGTTTTGATCTACAATGTCATGCACTCACTCAAAAATTACAGACGGTGTTAAAAACAGTACCAAATGTTCAAACCCCAAGAAGAAAAAGAGATACTATAAATAGACACACAGGAGATTCAGATAATGGAGTAATCATGCGGAGCTTTCAAATAACTACATTTTTGATGATTCTGTTCTAGAAAAATTACACCAATAATATTTCCCCAAGAATAGATAGACTCTAAGGCGAGCCAATAGCTGTACCTGAACCCTATCTGCTTCTCCTATGACTGTTAGATACAAAAACTTGTATTTGGAAATTAATTTAGAAGTAAATGGGCATATGTTTTAGATGGAATATATAATAAGTTGCTAGATCTAAAAAATGGGATGGACAGAGAAATGCCTTTAATTAACAAGAAGGGACACATTCCAGATCTAAACAGAAACAACTATACACAAAGCATCTATAAACTGACCAGGCTTCGAGCCCATCTATTTAGAGAAGACTTGGACTATAGGAAGCAGAAAATTTCTGTTGGCTCCTTTTTTTTAATCTTAAAGTTCATCCAATATCTAGTCATTAAACATACTTCCATGTTTAATGGTTCCATGTAGACGGTTCCCAACTCCTTACCATTCCCAGAAATTCAGACCTGATTTTCCAGCTTTCTGATGCACAAGTTCACTTGTGTGACCCATTGAAATCTCATACTCATTACACTCGCCACTGAATGGGTTGTTGTGTCTTGCTTGCCTTTCTGCTAAAGGCACCACCAATGCCCCTCATTTCCAAGCTTAAAACTGTAATCAAATTTGGCTCCTACATCTTCCTCAAAATCCCCTGCAATTCATTTGTCCTGTACTTATTACCATAGCTATAATCTTAGGTTGATCTTTGTGTCTCTTACATGGACTTTAGACATTACCTCTTGTTTATTTTTGGAAAAAAGATATAATTCACGCCCCATATTTAAAGACTATAATTGAGCAGTTTTTAGTATCTTTATCAAGTTGTGCAACTATCAAATGTATTAAATACTTCTAGATTTAGGCTCTGAGTTAGGTTCAGATATGGGAGAAACTAAAGCCACAAGATAGAAGTAAGGTGAGAGCAAGGAGTTGGGGACCCTTTGTGGCCAGAACAATCTCTGAGCAGGAAGGGACAGAGCCCAAGAGCCCTGAGTCCCATTGTCCTGTTGAGCTTATGTTTCTGTTGTACTTTTTGTCTTTTTTCTTAAAGACTCAACATATACTGTGAGGCAGATAGGTCAAGTGTTATTATATCCACTTGAAAGAAGAAATAGGATCCTGCTGAGCGGTGCTGAGACTTATCCAGGATTACATAGCTGGTTCCTGCAGCTATGTCTGGACTCCAGCCCAAGCTCTCAATACTAGGCCACACCTTTTCCAGAGTAAAGAGACTACTTTGGACTCTATCTGAGGTGATGTAGATACATAAATTAGCAAAGGTTGTGGATAAAAAATAAGCTCATGAGCTATTTCTCTCAAACTGTTTTTCAAGCATAGACTAAATACTATACTTGGACTTGACCATTTGAGTTCTAGTTCTGATTTGTCAGTTACATGCTTTTTTCTTTTTAGTTATGTGATCTTGAGGAAGTCATTGAACACTTCTAAGGCTCAGTTTTCTCACTTGTAAAACCGAAACAATTAATACTTGTCTCATAAATCAGCTGTGAGGATTAAATCAGGTAATGCATACTTAGTGCTATGAAAACTGTTAAGTAGAACATTAGACTAATAGAGGTTGTTATGATTTTTCTTTGACAGTAATGGATTCTGCAAATGGGGTTACAGGGATGTTCTCATGCACAGGCTGTCTCAAACTACTGAAAATATTTATTCACTCTTTTATTTATTGAACAAATATTTATCAAAAGCAAATTGTTTGCTACTCTAGAGGAATGGATAAGATGAGAAAGAAATCAGATGAAGTCCCTGCTTTTATGGAGCTTACATACTTCTGGGGGAAGATAAATCTAAGTTAGTAATTTTACATGTGATAAGTGCTATGAGGGACCTAAACTTGAGGATGTAATGGTGACCGCAAGGATGACTCGTTTGGATGGTCAGGGCAAGGAGACCAGCTAAGACCCTAAGTTTTCCTCCATCTCCTAAAAGTTTCTCACTTGAACTAATTCCCACAATATTTTGCATCATGAAGTTCATGCAGACTTGGCTCTCCAGCCAGGAAATACAGACTCACAAAAGAGTAGCTGGAATGATCCTGAGTAAAGATTGCTGGTCTTTTCCCCACCTCCCTGGCTCTCCAGCCAGGAAATACATATCTTATGAGGATGAGTCGGTAGACTTTAGGGAGACAGGAGAAGTGGAGCTCAGGCAGTCTATGCAAATTGATTTCTCTCTCAATACTCACTCACATCATTTCCTTTTACATCCAGTGCACACTGAATTTGACAAGCTGGGACTAGTCCCTGAGTCAATGCTTTTGCCCCTCTGAGTTCTGTGAGTGTCTGGGCAGCCCTTCTGAGGATGACAAACTGGGGGGTGGTGGTGGAATGGGTCTTTGGAAGTCTCTTAATAATTTTGATGTTATTTGATTTATTTATCTCAAGCTTCAAAATTTGGTATCATTCCAATTTTGTAGATTGTAAAATTATGACTCAAAGAGATGAAGCAAGTTGCCTTAGGTTACACAGATAGCAGCAGAGTTGCGATTCAAACTCAGATCTTTGTGGTGGTGAAGTCCATGTACTTCCCCTTCTTCATGCCAAATGGCAGGGTAGGAAAAGCAGGCCCAGAATTAGAACCCTGGCTCCCCTTCTGGCAGCCTCATGCTTGTTGCACAAGACCAGAATGCAGTCTCTGTGATTTTGTTATAGTGGAAAAGCAGCTGTCCTTGTGGCCAGAATGGTTCTTCTTTGCTTCTTCACGTAAGTGACATTGGCCACACCATGCCACATGTTGGAACCAGTACTTGGGCAGATATCAGAATAAATTTCTCAGCCTCTCTCAACCTCACTTTCTTCATTTATAAGGTGGAGACACTAATATTCATGTTTTCTACCAGTGAGCTATTGCAAAGATCTAATGATACCATGCTCATAGGAGGGATTTGGAGACTATTAAAGTCAATGAAGGAAGCACATAACAGCATGGTGCCTGAAGATCAACCCTGGGGAACCAAGGACAAAAATCTGGCAGTGCCTACTGCTGCGGCAATTCTGAGTGATTTCTCTGCAGGTGTGTCCTTGACTCAACTTCTGCTTCAAAGTCATGATTTTCAGGTCCATTTCTTTCCCGCTGGCCTTTCTATTCTGGAGCTGTTTAGTGAAGAAAAAAAAATCATTCATTCATCATCCACCCATTTTTTCATTATATTAAATATATTAAACAAACAGAATGTCCCAGGTAGAGGCATAGTGCCCAGAACAATGAATTCTCTCAGTGCAGTCCTAATGGGAGGGATGAACTACTCCACATGTCTATGACAGAGCAATTAAAAAAATAAGAAAATGCCATGAAGGCTGTGTTAACCAGTTTGATGAAAATATTTCAGATTGTATATGAAACCAGCGCGTAGTACCCCATGATTGCACTAATGTACACAGCTATGATTTAATAAAAAAATTTAAAAAGTAAGTATTTTACTTACATTTTCATATTTTATCTTTACAAAAAAATTGATAATAAAGTGATTATACTCCCATTTTACAGATGAGGAAACTGAGGCCCTGAAAAGTTAAGCAACTTGGCTAAAGCCCCATGATAAGAAAGTGTGGAGCTAGCATTCATTCTCAGTTGTAACCCCCAATCCCATACATCCTAATCTCTTATAAAATTTATAACAGGTCCACACAATCTAGGACTAAATTGAGTCTGGATTATATGAAACTGCCATGTCTTCCGATGGATGATACCTCCTTCAACGTGAATCTTCCTTTATAGGTTTTATTTTCCAGTAGTTCCCAGTTCAGGCCTAGGCACATGGCAACTTTCAATAGATATTTGATTGAGGTAGACTCTCCTGTTGCTCCTCTATTTAGCCACCTTAAATTTTCATCATGGGTACTCCCTTAGAAATCACTCCACCTGTAATACCCTCAGCAATTGGTCACCGGCTTTTTTGCCTACTATTAGTCACAGGTGTTATACTCCTGGGGTCCATCCCTCATAGCTGTCACTCCTAGGATTGCAGAAAAATGAAGTGCTTGAGGGATCTTAGATTTTGTCGTTCCCCTCGCATCAGGTCATTGGACTCATCCGAGATCCATTCATAGGCTGCCTAAGAACAAGAAACTCATATGAATTTTATGTTTCGTTGTTATTATAACTTCTCCAGTATCTCCCAACTTCATGCCTTTTCTGTTTCCTTGATAACCATGTTCTAAAGAGCTGAAAGAGATAATCCTACCTTGTTCAGCAGTCTTGTTTGCTTTGGTATTCTTTTTATTTATTTATTTATTAAATCATAGCTGTGTACATTAGTGCAATCATGGGGTACAGTGTGCGGGCTTCATATACAATCTGAAATATTTTCATCCAACTGTTTGACATAACCTTCATGAGATTTTCTCGTTTATTATATGAAAACATTTGTGTTCTGCATTTAGT